>RJWM01008062.1:46670-74969 GCA_004363535.1 Dasyprocta punctata | reverse complement strand
CTTAAGCTGCTGAGCCAAACTCCCGGCCCTGGTTTTTTTGAGGCAGGGTCGCACTATGTAGCTCGGGCCGGCCTTACGCTCGTGCTGTAGCCCAAGCCGGCCTCGAACTCACAACACTCTGCCTACCTCAGCCTCCCGAGTGCTGGGATTAAAGGCGTGCGCCACCACGCCTGGCTGCCATTTTTTTTCTGATTTTCTCTTTCTTTCTTTCTTTCTTTCTTTCTTTCTTTCTTTCTTTCTTTCTTTCTTTCTTCTTCTTCTTCTTCTTCTTCTTCTTCTTCTTCTTCTTCTTCTTCTTCTTCTTTTTTTAAAAGTAGGATTATGCTGTATAGTTCAGGCAGGTTTTGAACTCACTATGTGACCCATGCTGGTTTTTTTTTTGAGGCAGGATCTTACTATGTAGTTCTGGCTAGCTTTAAGTTCACTGTGTAGCCCAAGCTGGCCTCAAACTAATAGCAATCCTCCTGCCTCAGTCTCCCAAGTGCTAGAATAACAGGCATGCACCATCATGCTTAGCTTCAGGCTGACTTTGAACTTACTACATAGCTCAGACTGGCCTTGAATTTGTGGCCATCTTTCTGCCTCAGCCTCCCAAGTGCTGGAATTACAAACATGCACCATCATGCCTGGCTCCAGGCTGGCCTTGAGCTTGTCTGCCTCAGCCTCCCGAGTGCTGGAATTACAGGCATGCTCTACCACACCTGGCTTCTCTTCTTTTTTGAGATAAGCTTTCACTATTTTGCCCAGGCTAGTCTCAAACTCTTGGCCTCAAGAGATTCTCCTGCTACAGTCTTTCGAGTAGTTAGCATGACAGACACAAACCACCACACTGGCCATTTTTTAAAGAAATGAGGTGGGGGGTGTGTGACTGGGCTGGAAAGAACACACAAAGCAATAGAGATTCCAGGTCTGGGACCACATTTGAAACCTCACTGCTTGCTTCTTTCATTTATTCTACAAGTATTTCTTGAATGCCTGTTGTGAGGCCAGGCACACGCTAGGCCCTGGGTATACCGATATCACAAGTGGAAGTGCCACAGAGGGAAAGCTAGGGTGCTGTGTGAGAGAATGGAGGAAATAGACTGTAGCCCAGGGGTGAGGACATCTAGACCAAGATGTGGCTTAGGAGCCAGGTGGGTGAAGAGTCCGGGCAAGTAGACCTGCAAAAGCCTACACATTTTTTTTTTTTTTTTCCTTTTGGGACAATGGCTTGTTGCTATGTAGTCTAGGCTGGCCTTGAACTCACTAGCTCAGGGTGGTCTCGAATTCACAGCACATCCTCTTGCCTCAGCCTCCCAAGTGCATTTTCTTGAGGCAGAGGTTGTGGGGATATCCTGAAGCCCATCCATTGAGCATACTCTTCTCAGCACTTACCCCACTCCTGTTCAGTTCCTGCCTTTGTGCTTTGTAATACCAGAACCTTCAGAAATGACGCCCAACCCTATAATCCCCAAAGTAGTGGTCCTTACTGTCCATGGGAGTTGGATTCAGGACCTCCTTGGAGTTCCAAGTCCAAGGATGCTCAGATTCCTTTTATAAAATGGTATGGTATTTGGCACCTTTGCATGTCATCCTCTATGTTTTAAATCTTTAGATTACTTATAATACCTAAGTGCTGTGTAAATTGTTGTTCTGTTGCATTTTTTTGAGACAGGGTCTCACTATTTAGTTCAGGCTAGCTTTGAACTCACTATGTATCCCAGGCAGGCCTCAAACTCAGGACAATACTTCTGCCTCAGCCTCCCAAGTGCTGGGATTATAGGTGTGCATCGCCATGCCTGGTTTTTAACTTTGCAGTTGGTTCAGTCATTGGAGGCAGAACTCAACAGATAGGGACAGCAAGCTCAAAATCCTGTGCGCTCCCCGCACTGGAGGCAATGAAGGACCAGGTTCATAGAGATGTGGTACCATGAGGAAGAAGGTAAAGTCACTCTCCTGGTCTCCTGTCCAAGTTGGGGATTGGCATCCGTTTCCCCTTCAGGCCCACACAGATTCCTCCCATAGGTGAGTGGGTTGATGGCTGAGGGTACTTAGCTGTGAAAGCATCTGCAGCTCTGGTCATTCAGGTTCAGATGGCTCTGGTCATGGACGAATCACAGCTGCCATCCCTATTCCTGGGACCTCAAGTTGCCTGCCCACCATCAGGTTGGGAGACCGGCTCTCTGAACTTTGGCTTTTCTCAATGGTGGGAGGGGGCCTGAGCGTTGTTTTCTGTTAAGCCCATCATTCTATCTGGAATCCAATGCAATGAGTTGCAATTTATTGTACTTTCTGTCTTAGGATGGAATGGCTGAGCCAGCCAGCACCATTGAGAGGATTGCTCTGTCCTCCAGGTTGAGTGAAAGTAAATCATTTGTCTTCTGTAATTTAGAACAGAATTGGCAGCAGCTTTATTTTCACCTGCCCTGTCATTTGTGAGGCTGGCAGCCTAGAGGGAGGGTGTGGAATGGAGCCATAAATTACCCTTGGGATGACTAGAACCGTCCCATTTTAGCTGTAATTGCTCCCTTCCTGGTTCACCTCTCTGCCCCCTGCCCCCATTTGAGTGAGGAGGAAGAATTGCGAAGGGTGGAGTGGGAGAGGGCTTGCTTATTGATAACTCCAAATGCTGGAGACCTTTTCTTTTCCCATCACCATCTCTCTCTCTCTCTTTTTCCCTCCATGCTTCTATTTTAAGTGCCCATTTCTTGCTGGTTCTGGCTTGCTGCAAACTGGCCCAGTTCCAGTTTTATTTTTTTCCATGCTGCTATTAAAAGACAATGACCATGGAGAGCACTCAGAGGAGGGGCAGAGCTGAGGACAGGGGCCCTCTTGATTCTAGTAATCCCAGGCAAATACCAATTCCAATCTCTGGATTAGAATGAGACAAGTTTAGTAGGCAGTTTTAACTTCTGTGTTTGTTTTATTAAGACAGAGGAGAACCAGTCATCCACTGTTAGGTCCTGAAGTCTCTCTTTCCTGAGTTTGGATACCAGTGGGCCTGAATCAGAGGGCCCTTTTATGTTTTGGGTCTCTTTACTGTGGTACACAGTATTCAGCCAGTTGTGAATTCTTGACACTTTGAGGGATGTGTCTCTTAAGTTTTATTTATTTATTTATTTTTATTTTAAGAGAATAAAACAAAATAAAATGAAGCAAAACAAAACAATGGGAATGACATTAGATTTCAAAAACAAAACGGTAGGAAATCAGCCATAGTTACTGTAATGCACATTGTTATCCTCTAAATAAATGCTCAGACCTCCAGACACAGGCATGCAGAGTCAATCAAACAGCACAAGCACTAAATTGCCATCATCTCAGAAATTTCAGGTGTGTGGCTTCTAATTTCCTCGATGTCTGTGTCTCCTGGACTTGCTCTGGATGAGATATAGGCAAACAAAATTAACTAAACAATATGAGCACTAAGTTGTCTCTTCACTTTAGTTGCTGTCATCTCAGAAATTTCAGGCATGTGACTTGTAACCTCCCTTGTGTCTGTGTCTCCTGGACTTGTTCTGGGTGGGCTGGAGGTCTGAGATTGCATGCTGCTCCTTTGTCTTGACATTTTCCTGTGTTCCTCCAAATCAGTCAGTTGATGAGTCCCGGGTGCTTCCTGCGCTGGCTGCCCGTCCGTGGTACAGGGGATTGGGTTAGGCACCTGGGTTAGGCTACCAGGGTGTGGAGAGGTATGGGGTGGCTGCTCATTGATGTTCCCCCAATGGCTGTGGTACCCTGGGGGCGTGACCTCATCTCCATGGCCAGCAGTGGCTGGCTTACCACGGGGTGTGGCCTCCCTTTCTCTGAGCCTGCTGTAGCGGGCTCACCAGAGGGGCGTGGCTTCTTTTCTGGTCTCACTATGCAGTTCAGGCTGGCCTTGAGCTCACTCTGTAGCCCAGGCTGGCCTCAAACTCATGATTTTCCTGCCTCAGCCAAGTGCTGGAATTACAGGCATGTGCCACCACACCCAACCAAGTTGTTTCTTTCTAATGAATCTATCATTTTATTTCTAAAGTTCTAAAATGGCCAGCAGATCATAGAAAGATACCACTTTAGGCTCCTGCTCCAAACCAAGAGGTTTTGAAAACTGCCAGCCTTGATTCAGGGCCATGCCTAAGTTTTAAAGACTCTCCACATTCACTAATACAGAAATGTTTGTGGGGGTCTTGGATTTTACTTAAATTACAATCGTATCAAGGTGTTTGTTTTGTTTTCTTTTGGTGTATCCTCTCTTGCCTAAAGTTACCTGCCTGTTTAAAATTTGTACTCACTTTTATTTTTTTCTCACTTGTTGTCTTTGCTTTTTATTTTGGTGGCACTTAGGATTGAACCCAGGGCCTTGCAAGCCATCATTCTCTTTCAGCCGTTCTGGGTTTGATTCCTCCAGATACCACATAGTGGGATCATCCAGGATTTGTCCTTTGGTGGTCGGCTTATTTCACGTAGCATAATGTCCTCGTGGCTCACCCTTGAGTGTGTGTTAGAATCTCCTTCCCTTGTATATTCCCCACAGTCTCGGTGTCCGTGCCTCTGACCGTGGTGGGGTTGCTTCTACCGAGAACAGGGCTGCTATGAACATGGGTGTGCCGAAATCGCAGAGACCCTGTTTTCCCTTCTTTTAGAGACACACCCAGGAGTTGATTACTGCATCATGTGGGAATTCTATTTTTAACTTTTTGAGGAACCACCATACTGGTTTCCATAGTGGCTGTGCCATTTTATATTCCTGTCAACAGGGTTCCAATTTCTCTGCATCCCTGCAGATCCTTGTTATTTTCTGTTCCTGTGATAGTAGCTGGTCTAATGGATGTAAGGTGATATTTCATTGTAGTTTCCATTTACATTTCTATGGTTGTTGAATTTTAGGCATCTTCATATGCTCATTAGCCATTTGTTATCATCTTTGGACAATTTTCTATGTGAGTCCTTTGTTCACCTTTAATTAGTGGTTTTTGTTGTTGTTATTGAGTTCCAGGAATAGACTATTCTTTTTTTTTTTTTTTTTTTTGGCGGCACCAGGGATCAAACTCACAACCTCACAGCTGCCAGGGCAGGCGCTTAAGCCACTGAGCCGAACTCCTGGCCCTAGTTTTTTGAGGCAGGATCGCACTATGTAGCTCAGGCTGGTCTTTCGCTCGCGTTGTAGCCCAAGCCGGCCTTGAGCTCACAATGCTCCTCCTACCTCAGCCTCCGGAGTGCTGGGATTAAAGGCGTGTGCCACCACGCCCGGCTCCCATAAACTGTTCTTTGAAATCAGTTTCTACAAAAGGTGTATGATAGATTTAGCCATCTCAAAATCTGAGACAGTACCAGATTTTTAATTCTTTTTAATTTTGCAAAAAATTTTTCTGACTTGAGAGCCATCATTTTTTAAAACTTATTTTATTTTCACTTACTTTACCAATGCCACGCAAGAGCTGGCTTCCTTTTTTCTCCCCACTCAAATTATGGTTTAAAAAAGGAAAGGAAAAGAAAAGAAAAGAAAAGAACCCACATAATGAAATTTAGGATCTTAATCATTTTTAAATGTAGAGCTCAGTAGTATTAAGTCTGTCCACATTGTTGTGAAGCAAGGCTTCCTTTTTTAAACCAAAGAAGCAGGATTTGTTTTATTTAATTATTCCACATAAACTATTGCATCTGTGATGAGGGCCAAGCAGGCTACTTTGAGGGGACAATGCCAAGTGGTCAGCCAGGCTTGCCAAGCAGCAGTGACACACCAGCATTACATGGTCACATGTCAGTGCATCTGTGCGAAACCCCAGATCACAGCATTTCCTCCTGCAGGTCAGGGGCTCTCTCTGCTCTGTTACCAGCCCAAGACAGGTCCTAGCCTTAGAAAGTCATGGTTGGGGACAATTCAGTGGCCTTTGTGAAAGGCGAGGTGAGCTGTCCTGAGGCATCCAAGGCTCTGGTGTCTGGGGGCAGCGGAGGACTGAGGCCAGTACTGTGATGGCAAAGCGTAAATGCCAAGGGACAGTCAGGACCCACTCCTAGGGCAACCACTTCTAGGAGTATGGAGAGAGACTCCTAGGGCCTGGCCTTGATTGGCACTCCTTGGTCCCAAGGGAGTCTCTTGGGTAAGGATGTCCCAGCATCCTGGGAAGGGCATGCTGTAAAGAGAGCTGCATTTCTGTAGCTAGGTGACTTGAAACCACTTTTGGAGTTTGGCCTGACTGGCCCAGCCACTCAGCCCTGTTCTAATTGCCTGGGGACCGCATCACTCGTTCCTGCCCCCTAAATGTTGAGGGGGATCAGGCCAAGGTTGAAGTCACTGGCAGAGTTGAAGCCAGGCTGCTGCGGCGATTGCCAGCTCATTTCCAGCCCATGGCCCCGCGTGTGTCCCGGTGCTATTTTGGCCCATGGTGTGTGGTTTCAGCATGTAGGCCAGTTTCTAATCATGACACAGGCACATCTTATGGGCCGAGTGAGTGCTCCAGGAGTGGAAGCTGCTGAGGAGGTTCTCAACTCCTGCGGCCTTCTCTTCCTTTGGAGTGTCTTATGGTAAAGGTAACACAAGAACAAAAAATCTGGAAGCTGTAGATTCAGGGCAGGGGGAGACTCTGGAAAGTTTTGTGGGTGTGGCATGTGTGTCAGTGTGGGAGGTGGCAGCGGGGGCGGCTTTGACCACGGGCAGGGAGGCAGCCATTCATGCAAAGTGGTCCCAGCTGCCACTGGTTTGCAGTCTAATCCCGGCCCTGCTCCAGCCTGTCATTCAGGGCAAGCTGCTGTCATTAGTGGTTAAGCATTCTGAAAGCATTCTCTCTCAACTCTGACCACATGCCCTTTTGCGGAAGGGAGGGAGGAGCCAGGAGAGAAATGGGACCCACCCTGTCACCTTGCCCAGATGCTCTGCAGAGGGACAAGGAGCCCTGGCCATTGGAAGCAATCACAGAGCTGTCACAGCCCATGTGGCTGACAGGATTGATGCTGCATTTCAGACTGCCCGTGCAGGGCATATTGCTTCTTGAGGGATATGGCCCGTCTTGGGGCTTTGAGGTCCAAATCTGGGAGGCCTTTTTGTCCTTGTTGGGATTTTTTTTTTTTTTTTTCTTTTTGGTACCAGGGATTGAACTCCCAACCTTGTGCCTGCCAGGCAGGCGCTTATATCACTGAGCTAAATCACTGGCCCTATTTTTTGAGATAGGGTCTCACTTTGTAGTTCAGGCTGGCCTTGAACTCACGTTGTAGCCCTGGCTGGTCTTGAACTCACAACAATCCTCCTGCTTCATCAGGGGATTCTTGGCTGAAATAAATCTTGTGTTATCCAGCTATATCGCTCCCAGACTCTCTGCCACACATGCACATACCCGTACCCCCCACACACAGACCCATGCACAGAACCACGCAGACCGGTTGCTAAAGACCGCCCTTCCTTTTGGAACTAGTCTGCGTGTTTTGCTTTCGATGAGGAGTTGTGGTAAAGTGCTTAATACTAGCGTTTCTTCCTATGAAGTGGGAACTTTGAAATAGTTTTCTTTGACTGAGGTATAGTTGACAGCTTTTGATTTATGAAATTAGCTCAAGGAAAAATGGGATGGAAAAAGAGAGTTCAAACTGAATCTTTATTTCCATGGTTCAGTTGTACCCTCTCTCCACTTTTAACTGCCACATGGTCTCTAGGTATGATGGACTTTAGGGTTTGCTAGTCTCTCTCACCGCCTGTCTCTGTCTCTGTCTCTGTCTTGTCTCTGTCTCTGTCTCTCCTTAAGACAACTGCTTTTTTCTTTTAAAAATATTGTGAGTTTTTTCCCCCTTACTCAAAAGTATATAAGCTCAATGAAAGAAACTGGAAATATCTAGAACATCCACACAAAAAAAGGCAAAACCAAAGCATCTATATTCCCAGTATCCACGGATAGTCGCTGCTGACATTTTGGTTTATATCTAGCCTGTCAGATGGATCTGTCACTGTGAAGGCAGGCCGTGGGGGCAGTTCATATTGCCGCCAGGAGCCACCTGCTGCAGGCTTATCCCAGCCACTGCAGGCTGGACCAGAGACTCAGCACCTGGGATGCTCTGGTGGATGTTAGTCCTCCCAGCAGGGAACTTTCTGGGCTTACAGTGGCCAGTGAAAGAATAGCCTCGGGAGAATTCAGCATTAGTCTAGTCTTCCTACCCCCATCCTCTAGCCAAAGATCAGGGAGGTGACTGGACTTGAATCTGTGTCTCATGGCTTATTTTCTGTAGAATTTCTCTCTCTCACTCTCTTTTTTTTAAATCTGTAAAAGGAGAGTAATAACAGTAAGCTACTTTTAGGTGGCCAAATTAAATGAGATTTTATCTGTAGAGTGCATAGCACTGGAGCATTAATACTACAGCTCAATGAATATTATCTACTTCTGTGGTGATTATCATTACTTTTATTGTTATAGTAGTCTTTCTGCTTCACGTCACATAGTATAAATTGTTCCCTGGGCCTCTGTTTCTCTGCCTGGAGAGAAGGTGGTCCTTTCTTCTCCGGATGGTATTTAAACCATCTCACTATTAAGAAGTAGGATAGAATTACTAAGAGGTAGATCATATCCTTCGGGGAAAGAGCTGAACTGCAGAGCAGGGAGGCTTAGACATTGTCATGAGCGAGGGGCAGCATGCTACAGAAGGAACTCGAGAATGCATTGCGGTTGCCTCGTGTTCTCTGAAGACATCATGTAGGTTTTTGTTTCCTTTGTGACTTAGATTCATTTCTGCATTAGTCCTCATTTACGTGGCAAGCTGTCGAGTCATCTTTCCTAGGTAAAACATGTCAACATATGCGCTGACTACAGTTGTATAATCCCCCTTGAGCTCTATTTCCAAGGGAATCGTTTTTCTCCAAATCAAGAAAATTGATTTGGAGAAGTTTGGGCTCTTTTTGCCTAATGGGAGAAATTTTTCATCTGCAGCCTGTCTGGTGATTCTTGTTTATTTTTAACATTTCAGCCCAGTAAAAATAATGTGATGGTCACTGGCTATTTGGCCAGTTATTTCAGATGTTGGGGTAATTCACTCTGGATTTGTTTACTTCAAGTGGAAAAGTTTACACAAAGCTGCCTTTTGGGCTTCTACTCAGAAGGGAGCTTTCCTGGGCCTCTGCTTGGAGCCAGCTTCTTTTGAGTCAAAAACTGGAGGGGCTGTTAAAGGGCTTGTTCCCAATAAATAGCAAGAGAGGGAAGATGATGATTTAGATAGGACCCACTTCTTTCTTTTTCACAGTGACTTACGTCTGTCCACTTTCTACTTTGAACCCCCAGGACGCACAGACATTCAGGTGGTTCAGCCAGGACAGCTGCAGCACCCGTTGAGCAGAGCCCTGGGACGAGGAGCCGGCACCGCCAGCCCGTCAAGAACCCCAGCCACAGCGGCCTGGCCAATGGCGCAGGTGAGTGACCACCAGAACCCCCGCGTGGACTGCAGCTCCGTGTCCTCACCCGGGCCTCTGTGGAGTGGGCCTCTGCCTAACCTGCGGGTCCTAATACAGGGCGGGGAAGAAGAGACTTGGGCACCTCAGTCCTCTCACTGGTGCATCTTCTTCGGTCTCTGCCTTCTTCTGGGTAGCCAAGGGTGTTCTCTATATTACTGTGCTCCTAAAATAGTCCTCTGTGTGCAGATTAAAAGTGTTGTTTTTGTATTTGTTTCTTATCAACTTTAGATTTCATTTTTTGGGAGATACCTTATTTGTACATGAGATTAAAAAATATTTCCTTAATTTAAGGAAATTCTCAGACTGTGGCAAAGAAGACTAAATTCATTGCTAAGATCCAAGTGGGGGAAGAGGGCAGCACTGCTGGGGGGTTGGGCTACTGACCAGTGTAGAGCTGAATCACCACTGGGGCACTGGGGACTGTGCTGTCACTTTGCACTGACAGGCCCATTGGAGAAGAGACAACCTGTTCTATCCACAGCCAAGTAGAACCTCTCTGCACTTGGCTGTGCTTCCCTGTAATTGGGGACAGAAGGACCTGTTTCAAAACAAATCATTTTTTTGCCCTTTCTTCCCTGTGTCTCAATGGGATTGTCAGAAAAGAAAAAGAAAAAAGTGTTCATTTTCTAAAATTATTGAAGATCATCAAATCTTTAGTGACTGCAGGCCATTTTTTTAAATTTGGGGCAGATGGGGAGAGATATGGATGTTTTTACTTCCATAAACTGCAGCTAGGGGAAGACAGATGTTTAAACTGTTGATACTGAAATGATTTTGTAGATGCTCATCTGTGATTGCAAAAGTGTGACATGAAGGACAAGAGATCCAAAGCCACATAGTTCTGTCACATAAGCATAATCATGGCATTGTTACTGACCTGTGTGTGACAAAATCACTGAGTAAAAGAAATCTACTTGGGCCACTTTATAACAACATTCAGCCAGGGGTGGTGGCACATGTCTGTAATGCCAGCATTCAGAGGCAGGAGGATCACTGTGAGTTTGAGGCCAGTCTAGGCTACAAAGTGAGTTCAAGGCCAACCTAAAATACATAGTGAAACCCTGTCTCAAAAACAAACACAAAGGCAACAAAACACACACACACACACACACACACATCTGGTAGCTTATGTTGCCTGGTCTTCTCGTCATCCGTAAGGGACTGCAAGGTGGGGGTGGCCTGTGTTCAGCAAGGCTCACTGTGACCTGACTTCTTCTCTGGGGTTTGGGACCTGAGAGGACAGAGTTAACTTGTTTGCCCTGCGTCTTGGGGACCTGATGAGCGGCAGCTGAGGCGTTCCAGCAGCCGCTGTCTCAGCCTGCCTGGGGCTTCTGTGCCAACCACCATATCTATGTGCTAGCACCTTCCTGTCTGCGTGAAGGTGATAGCGAGCTGGTGGCTGTGGACTGTGTAGAGCACCATATGCACCTTTGTGGGCTCCTGTAAATACCCTTCTCTTAGAAAAATAGGTTGCTTGTGGAGGAGTGCCAGCCTTTGCAAATGGAGACAGGGAACTGGCTTTCTGGAACTGGCTGCTTCTCAGATGCAGTGGCTGAGCTACCAAGCACTTTATACTTCCGGGAGGTCACTTGACTGTGACAGTGGTTTCTCTTGGCCATCTCTGCATTTCTTATAAAAACTATCAGTAGATTCACTGTATACAGTGATGGCTGTTGAGTCCATGTTCTTGGACATTTAAGTAAATCTTTATTTCTCCTACATTTGTTTTTAGGTACCTTCAATTCTTGTCCTTGTCTCCAAGAACACTGTGTTCCAGCAGATGAGGCAGGTGCCAGTTACACCTTCAGAAAGCCCAGTGTCTCTAACCCCAGACTGCCTTGGAAATGTGGCATGGTTGTAATCTGGGTGCCAGACTATACCTAAAACCCATCTGTGCAGGGCAGTGGTTGTACTCTGGGGATTTCTGCCCACTCAAATACTCAGGACTAGGCCTCTGCCTCTCCCCTTTCTTCCGTGATGACAGATTCCCTTTACCTCACAGGCAGCCTGTACTTCAGAGGCTCTTTCACGTTTGTCCAACAGGTACAGAAAGACTTCACCTGTACTGTGAGGAGAGACAGAAGTTGCCCTTTTAGACACTGGGGGACAGAAGGGGGCTTGAGGGTATGAATAAGGACATCTTCATCCCTCAGCATGTTGCCCTTGGGCCTGTGAGGCCCAGGTCTGCGGTGGTGGTAGCAGCAAGCTGTGCCTCCTGCAGAAGTTTTCACAGGCGAACATGATTTGGCTGCATTGCAGTTATGCATGAAAAAGACATTTGGGGCAAAACCAGAGCTGGGTTCCAGGTGGTTTTTTTCATGTTGTCAGAGCCATAAAGTAACCATTTTTATAAGATGAGAGTGAGTGGCAGCCTGTCTATATAAATATATTTTTAAGTTTTAGAAGTGATGGAACCGAGAAATAGACTAATGGTATAGCACCTCATTGAGACGTGTGTGGAAGGATTTGCTTTCTAATTTTTTATTGAAAACCCTAACCAAAAAATTACATCTGCTACTTCTCTCTTAAATGTAATTTCCATGCACATCGGTCACACTGACTGCGGTGCAGTGTGTATACAAGGCGTGGTGACTCTCTAGGCCTTAGTTTTCTCGTTTTCTAAAGTAGAGCAAGTGTAGCCAGCTCCTCAGTTGGTATAAGGAATAAACCATATAAAACATACAGAGCGCTTGGCCAGGTGCCTGGCATAAAGCTTTTATCTTTGTGAACAATTATACACTTATAATTATGGAGTATGGGTAGATGTTCTTTTTACTTTGTTATTTTTTTATGCGTGCTTCCATCTATGTGGTCTTCTTGCTTACTTTTTTTTAAGAGTGGCTTCTTTTTACAGTTAATTTGCCTTAATTCATTTAACCATTCCTCAAATCTGTATTTTCATACTATAAAAGAAAATCCTTCTGTAAACATCTTTGCATACAGCTATTTCTTCTTGAATGAAACTTTGTTTCATTTAGGTCTTGCTCTGTTGCCCAGGCTCACACTCCTGCCTCAGCCCTCCGAGTGGGTGGCACTGCAGGCACATTCACCATGCCTGGCTCTTGAGTGGAAGTCTCAAGCCAAAGGATATGAATTTTAAAAATTGAGAATTAATGTGTATTATCAGATTGCCTTCCAAGAAGATCATTTTTATGTCCAAAGCAGTATAAAATTTTTTGTAAAGTGATGTATAAGATATCTCCCCCCTGCAACCTCTTCAATGCTAGTTTATCATTTTTGCTATCAGTATTAAGCGCCACCTCATGGTTTACCCTCATTGCATCTTCCTTTCTCTCTCCATTTCTCTCTCTCTGTTTCTCTCTCTCTCCTTCCATCCTTCCTTCCTTTTTTCATTTTCTCCTCCCTCTTCCCTCCCCTCCCTCCTTTTCTTCCCTTCCCCTCCTCTACCCCTTTCCCTTCCCTTTCTTTCTCCTGTGCTGGGAATCGAGCCGAAGACAGTTCTGCACTTGTTACGCACTGTGCCACTGAGCTGCATCCCAGCCCTAAATTAATTTTTCTCTGTGTTGGAATCCTATGATTACAGAGGCATTAATTAAGTAGTTTTTTCACCATGATTTTACTTAGTGTTCCTTACTTTTCACATTCTTATGTACAGTGAGGGTTTCTTTGTTTCTTGTTTTGAGCAAGTCCTATGATTTCGGTTATTGATATAGTATGTTTTTTTATGTCTGGGAGGACTAACTCTGCCTTCTTACTTTTTCTCTTTGATAGTTTACAGATTTTCATAACAAATCTCAGGCTTCAGATTCTTAGAAGCTTGCTTGAATGTAAGTGCAAACTGCATTCATCTGTATATTAACCAGGAAAGGGATTTACTTTTCCCATCAGTTACCAGACATGACTTTGTCCATTTTTAGGCATGTCTCCCTTTTTGCCACGTAACTTACCTGTTTTCTTTATCAGGCTCACCTATCCTGTGCCGTGCTAATGAGGAGTTCTCCTTCAGGTTTTGGCCGCTGTTGTGACACGCTGACTGTGCAGCTGCATTGCGAGGGCAGTGGGTTGTGTCTCACAGGCAACCGGTCCCGACTGCCTCACAGGGTCTGTTAGGAGCTTGACTTTAGTTGAAAGGGACTTTGTTGGTGGTGATTTCCTTCCGTGCCCCTTGATGTGAGGGCTGAAAAGACCCCGGCATGCACCCCGAGTTTGGGCTTGGCCACTCACACTGAGCATCAGGAACACACAACCAGCTGGCAGACCGTCAAGGATGAAGAAAAAGAATTTCCGATTTATTTCTAATCTGTTTTTTGGCTGACTATAACTAGAGCGTGTCTTAGTTCTGAATGAATATGTGATTCACGCAGTGTGTTTAGCCGACAACATAGAAGGAGCCTTATGAAATATCCACGGTCGCGGCAACCGAAGCCTATTCTGCTGTTTTACCCACTTACCCCATGTGCCCTCATGCCTGTATGGGACACCATCGAAGCCATCCTCACCTCCCCCATCCCCATTTTGAGCACTGGTTTGGGTACTGGGTCTGCTATTTGCTGACCATGTGGTTCCTTTCTGAGTGGTCTCTCAGTGAGCCTCAGTGTTGGCTTCAGGGAAATGGGAAAAATATTTTCCTCATGAGTCTGTTGGGAGGATAAATGAGCTAATAAACATGTACTTGCTAAAGGCAGTGAGGAATCCTGGATTGGATCCTGGAATAGGAAAGGAGTCTTAATGGAAAAGCTGGCAAAATCCAAATAAAGTCTAGAGTCTGGTTAATATAATGTATTAATTAAAATTTTAGCTTTGACAGATGTGCCATGATTATATAAGATGGAACTCTTACTGTAATCCCAGCACTTGGGAGGCTGAGACAGGAACATTGCATATTCAAGAAAGCTTGGGCTACATAGCAAGACCCTATGTCAGAAGGGGAAAAAAAAAAAAGTAGTGCTATTAGGAAATTGAGTGACGAGCATGCTATCTTTTCAACTTTTCTATATATCAAAAATTATTTCAAAATTAGAAAAATTTTTTTCAAAGAACCTGTTTTGCAAGTGATAGTGTTACACAAATGTCAGGGAATTTTGTTTCAAATATTTTTGTTTTGCTAGATTACTAGGTTTATTGAACGAGTACTTGTTGAGCAGGTATTTATCAGATGCTATTCTGCAGAGTGCTGTGGACAGTGTAAGAGTGTGAGGTAAGGCTCCGCCCTCCAGTCTGTCAGCTGAAGACACACCTAAGGGAGGTACCAACACCGGGTGGCAGGGCTGAGGGCCGAGTTGCTGAGACCACAGGTGCCGTGGCCTCTGCACAGGACAATGGTCCTTGGGCTGGCAGGGAGGCAGCAAGAACATGGGAAGTGGAAGTAGTGAAAAATGAGGAAGGCAGATTTCCTTTCACTTTTAAGAAGGTGCAGGCTTTGAGGGGAGACAAGGTGCACACATTAAGTAATTAGGCATAAAGGTCAGAGAATTGTGGCTGTGCTGAACCCAACTAACATGTAAAGCACAGCACTTCTCCGAGGCAGATGAAATCATAACTCTTCATCTTTGACAGTCCGGTTTTTCTCTCAACTTGAGGCTTGTCGTCCTTGAGTGTGGTGCTCTGTCGCTAGTTTACAGGGTGACGATGGGCCAGTGGCTAAATGTCTGCATCTACACTGCACTGTGGGTGGTGATGGGTGGCTTTGTCTCCGAGGATCTCTCGAGCGCTCATGTTGTAAGAATGCATACAGACGCTCATTTGTGGCTTAGGGATGGGCGCGTTCTGGCAAAATCGTGTGATTTCATCATTGCACGAACTTTGTGGGGTGAGCTTACACAAACCAAGGTGGCTACAGTGTCACTAGGCCCTATAATCTCATGAGACCACCATATGTGTAATCTGTCTTTGACCAGAACATCATTATGTGGCATATAGCTGTATACACACACACATGCTGAGAGCAGAAGGTTGTCAGTACAGACAGCAGAGACTCACTGATACTTGCTCTTCATATTTCTCTGTTTCTGTTCTAGCTTGTGTCTAGATGTCCCCAAAGCCTCCTGCAGTCATAAGTGGGGCTTTTCAGAGGTGGCTGGGTCTGGAATGTGTGATGCTGGGACTAAGGGTGTGAGTGCTATGCTGCCTTAAGAGCAGTAACTGCTTGTCACTTATTGCTTATTACTGCTGCTGCTTGTCCTTTCTTCCCTGTTTTGCCATGAATTGTTTCTCTTCTACCATGCCACCCTATGTTGGAACAGCTGACCAAGAGCTAAAAATCCCTACTAACTTTGGGCTAAATAAATACTTTAGCTTTGGGTATTAGGTGTTTTGTCTCAGCAATGAGAAAAGAAACTAAGATAGAATTTGGTGCCAGAGAAGCAGTATTGTTGCTATGATAGTACCTGAACTTGTGGTTCAGGAGACTTTGGAACTGGCTTGTGAGAAGAGTTTGGAAAGGTTTGGAGATGTTGACTGGACAAGCAGCCCTGGAATTCCTTAAGCTATACCTGATAGGAGATTCTGGTCAGAGCTCAGAAGACCAGAAAGCTGATAGAAGTGCTGCCAGTAAACACCAGGCTATAGAGGTTTCTGCTGGAAAGGACCACATTGGACATTGGGCCCTAGACAATGTGTGTCATGCCTTGACAGAAAGTTTGTCTGCATTTTGCTTATGTCCAAAGACTTTGCCTGAGATTAAGGTAGATGGACTAATTAATCTGGCAGAAGAAATTTCAAGGCAGTCTAATGTTGAGGCTATGGCATGGCTACTATTGGGGACTTCTAGCCAGATCTGTGTTGAGAATCAAGAGCAAAGAACCCAGCAGAATGATTTAAAATGTTTTGAGTTTGAAAAGAAAAGAAGGTTCAATAAAGTTGCAGCTTGCAAAGATGGAACAGAGGAGAAATTGGTTGCTGAAAAGACTAGCAAGGAAAAGCCAAGTATTTTAGAAGAGGACAGTAGATGAGATTGGTATTGGGTAGTATAGCTGTAGACAGAAGAAGACAGTAGAGGACTTGAGGACATCACAAGAACCAGCAGGATTTCTCCCTTTGCAGCCTCAAAATTACAAAAGTAAAAGACTTCACTTTGAGATGAGAGCCCCAGAGCACCATATTCCAGAATGGCCATGGCCTAGGAAAGTTGTTCATTGGGATTTGGTTCATAGGTACTTAAACCCTATAGCCAAGTAAGAAGGAAGCCTGGCTACTGCTCCAGCTGACAGCAGACCTTGGCATCATCCATGTGGTGCTGGTTTGAGGTACATGCAGAGTGAAAGAGTTGTGGGACCAGGAAGGCTTTCACTCAGATTTCAGAAGAAGGCATGAGGCCAGACAGTGTGCCCTTGAGAGGGTACCACTTGGTACCAAATTTTGTCTTAGTTACTTTTCTTGTTGTGGAGACAAAATACCAGACACCCAAAGTTAAAGGAGGAAGGATTCATGTAGCTCACAGTTTGTAGAGATTTCAGTTCATAGTTGGCTGGCTTCAAGGCAGGGTGGCATGGCAGAGGGACATCAGAGAGGAGAAACAGTTAATGGCAGGCAGAAGGCAGAAAGACAGCAAACAGCAAGCTATAAGCATCAGATTCTTTCTGTCTTTATATTGTTTCCAGGCTACCTGCCTATAGGGCAGGACTAAATTAGTAATCATATACCCTTAATCCCAGCATCACACACTCTAGATCCTGTACCTCTGAAAAGCCCCATCTGTGTTTGCATGAGGCTTTGGGGGAACATTTAGAAACAACCCATATCAGTTTGCAAATCTGAACTCAAGGTATGGCACAGAACCGTTACCCAGATGAGCTTCTCAGGTAAATCACAGGTCCATGTATGAACCCAGGGAAGATGTGGTCCTTTTGGGAGTCCTTTAACTAGATTGGCAGCTTTGTGAGCAATCTGTTCTGAAGAGTGTTGATTAGAGGTGCTTCTCCACTGGCGTGCCCTGGAGCTCTGCTTTGGTTCTTTTCCCAGTCAAAAATTTCATAATAATTACTTTAATAATAGTACATATATATTATGTAAACTTTAAAAGTATAAAAGCTAAAACAGCATACAGAATGCCTTTTTACTATTTAATCAATCTCCAGTTTCCTCCCCAGAGGCAACTGTGACTGTGTTTGTTATTCTTCCAAAGGTATTCTTGACCCTACAAGCATATATGTGAATATATACATATACACACATTTCCACACAAAAACAATAACATAATATGTCCAGTGTTTGGCATCTTCCTACTTCATAGATATTTTGCAGTTTTTCAGCAGAATTGGAAGTTAATTTAACAGCTTTTCTCCTTGCTGTCCTACTAATTCCATTAAAAATGGGGAGAGTTTTAGAATCCATAAGAACATCACAGTTGAAATACCTTACATATGTTTAAATATAATACTTAATACTTTTTAAACAAAACTTAATTTTTAAATAAGCATTTCTCCTGGCCTTTCTTCATAATATGAACCTCAGGGTAGCCAAATAGTAAATAAAGGATATTTTCTTACTACAGAAGTAGTCCAACAAATTTGTGAAAACAGGATGATAAATTAGAATATCACTGTTTTGCTCCAGTAAATTAATTATTTAAATCTAGTTATGAACTTATTAATTTAACTGACATCTGCCTATTCATACACCAGTACTATGCTGTTTTAATTGTGGTAGCTTTGTAATATGTTTTCATACTTTAGAGAACAGTCTTCTCCCCACAGCTTTAGGCTTTTCAAGGTTATTCTTATAGATTTAGCTTTCCTTATAAAATTTAGAATGAATTTATCTGACTTTGAAAAAAGTCATTATGTAATTTTTAAAATAAAATTGTAATTGAGTAATATGTAGTAAAATATATAGGTTTGAATAAAGAGAATGACCATCTGTTGTGTGTTACTAACTTGGCTGAAACAGAATGAGGAATACAAATACAAAGTCTTGCATTTACGTTGGGGAAATATTTTTGCATAAGATTTAGTCATCCATTATTAACAATTAATTCAGCATACGTGCCAGGCAGCATTTATATGGGGAAGAAAGCAAGTCAGTCCATCAGGGCCATTCCCAGCCTCCAGTTCTTGGGCATTTGTTAGTGTCAAGCTAGGGCCACACCATATGAAGACCTTTGAGTTGCAGCTCTCCTTCAGTCTCATGTTAGCCAGTAAGATCTAGTGGTTGGGCCAGGGATATAGCTCAGTGGCACAGCACCTTCCTGGCAAGTGCCTGTCTGGCTAGCTCAAGGTCCTGAGTTCAATTTCCAGTACAAAAAAAAAAAAATCTGATTGCTCAGAATTGTTCTCATCTTGGGTCACATTAAAGGATGTGTACAAAGAGGAAGGTGTAAGGAATGAGTGAGTGATTTAGGCCAGGAAGCAGACAGCAGTGTGTGAATTGAATGCTGTGTGACCTCAGCAGGCTATTTAACCTCTTTGAGTTTTGGTTTTTTCAGTGTAAACCGATAAATGGTACCTAACTTCTGGAGTTGCATGTGAAGCTTTAAAAGAGACAATTAAAAGTGCTTTGAACCATACTAGGCACACACCCCACTGTTCTGTAAATGTTAACTAGTCTCATTTAAATTGGTAACCTGACTCTGCTGATTTGATGGCATCTAATTTCCTATGGTCCATTCCTGATTTCATTATGTAGGAGAGACCGTAGAAGTGGTTATCTACTATGTGTGAGAACTGGGGCATGATGGGCTAGAAACACTGAAGAAATGGTAGGCTTTCTTCCCGGACAAAAGAAGACTAATGAGAAACAGAAAATACGACAGATACTCATTTTGCATTGCTTTGGGGGTAGGGGACTCAGACCACCTAGTGGAACTCGGCTTAACAAAACAAAAACTTTTGTGCAAGTCCGTCTGCTCAGCAATGGACTGTAGTGAGTGCCCTGGCAGAAGAAATGTTGGAGAAGAAATTTGGGTTGCTATTTGTTAGGGAAATTACAAAACGGATTTCTGAATTAGGATGAGGATGCTAAATGCTGACTAAGGCGGTTTTGGATGAAATTCGAATATAAATATACACATATGCAATTGCATATGTGAAAAATTCTCTGCATATGGCTTATCCATTTTCAAAGAATCGTAAGTCTTTGAAACCTTGTTTGATCCTATTTTGAGTTAGAGGATATTGCAATGCCTTGTGGACATAAGTGATCATCAAAAAATGTGAAGAAGTGGTGAAATAAGATTTGGGAAATCGGAGACTAGCTAGATTACTCCACTCTGTTTCTTCATCTGTTGTTACCTTGGAGACAAGTCCTTACCTTTTGGATCCCTTCTTTTTCATCTAGAGCTGCAATACCTGCTTCTTCCTTTGAGCATGAATCTTTAAAAGAACAAGCACGTTATAGGATGCTTTCTGTCACTAGTGTGTGCGAAGTTTTTAAAGGGAAAGGTTATTTGTGTCTAAAGACAGATGACAAATGCAAAGAAAGAGATGTAACCCTACAAACTTGGCATTGGTCTTGCTCTGTTTATCACATTTCCCTTTTACCCTCATCTTAACTATTACTCTTCAATCAATAAATGTAACCATAGAAATCATAGAAAACTCTAATAAAGTTATAGAAGAGATAGTATTTAATATAGTTATTTGAGATTCATTCCTCAGTTTCCTTTATACAGGCATTACTGACTTGCTATAATTTTCTAAGTTATGTTTTGTGAAATTTCTACTATTGCCTGATACACATAGGGTAACAGTGTAGATACTGTGTTAGCACATAAATTGAACCTCATAGATGTGTACAAAATTCATATTCATATTTGATCGTCCAAGTATGGTTTGTACATTTGCAGTGAATGATGAATCCACTGTGGCCACTGATCCTGAAGAACCTTCTGTTGTCGGTGTGACGTCCCCACCTGCCTCAGCCTTGAGTGTGGCCCCCAACCCCAGCGCGACATCTCTTCCTGCTCCGGCCACGCCGGCTGAAGGAGAGGAGCCCAGCACTTCGGGCACACAGCAGCTCCCCACGGCTGCGCAGGCCCCTGATGCTCTGCCTGCTGGGTGAGTAGCCTTCTGTCCTGCAGCAGCACATTCTTCTCAAAGATTTAGTCTCCTTTAGCAGGTCGGAACAACGTGGGTATTTATTACCTAGTGGCGAGTAGTCCCTGGAGAGCCCACCATGCACAGAAGCAAGGGAGCTGTGGAGAACTGCTTGTTCTCCATAAATCTTCAAAAGCCTCTAAATCATCGGGGCAGAATCAATGCTACCTTATGGCGTGACTTGAACAGCTTGACTGAAAGAGTGCGGCTTCTGTGGAACAAGGAGCTCATTTTGCCTTCCTGAATTGTGGGAGAGGGTGTTTGCAACCCTATGGCCCGTGTGCCGCAGTGGGCTGTTTGTATCATTGGCATCTCTGAAAGGTTTGCCATCACTGGCCTGTATCCTGCCTAGGAGACAGCTTTTCTATCTTGTGTTTTATCTTAGCAGCCTATGGAACACTTGGCCTCAGGATGCTGGATGTTACTGTATGTTATACCTATAGCAGAGGCTGGTGTTAACTTGGACTCCTAGTTTTCTTGCCACCCTTTAGTTTGTAATGAAATCTGATATGAAAATCTTGAATGAAGTGGTGGCGCATGCCTTTAATCCCAGCACCCAGGAGGCTGAGATAGGAGGAGTGTTGTGAGTTCGAGGCTGGCTTGGGCTACAGCATGAGCACAAGGCCGGCCTGAGCTACATAGTGCGACCCTGCCTCAAAAAACTAGGACTGGGAGTTTTACTCAGTGGCTTAAGCGCCTGTCTGGCAGGTATGAGGTTGTGAGTTCAATCCCCGGTGCCACAAAAATAAATAAATAAATAAATAAAATAAGAAAGAAAATCTTGAATGAGAGTATGATCCAAGAAAGTCAAAGAAAGTTCAGGTTTGCCTTTATAGTAAGTGGAGATGAAGAGAAGGGACTTGGCAATCAGATCTGGAATTGAACCTCCCTTTCCACCCCGCCTGTGTGCCTGACGTTGGCCAAGTGACTTACAGGTGATGAGAGGTGTAGATAATAAGGCATACACATCTCCCCAGGAAGCTAAGGGGCTCAAATAGATGGGTACGTGAAGCACTTGCCCAGTGATGGATGTTATACCTGGTGAATGATATTTATGAAGTGGTTGTCAAGGAATCACAGAGGAAGAGGATCTGGGAAACAGTCTTATCTCAGCAGTTAATCAGGGCTAGTACTGGTGTCCATCCTTGTTACTTATTTTGTATGGAAGAAACCAGTGTCCACGTCACTGAGTTACTGGTGATCTGGCTGAGTTGACTTGGTGGTGGTTTGTATAATTTGTGAAGGAAAAAGGAAGGCTGTATGGTCTCTTGCTTGATGCATAATGTACTGTATTGTTCTGAAAGCCACTTTTGAAAACCCAATTGTTAAAAATCCTAAATCTGAAGACATGCTATTTTTAATACATATACTTGGTATGCTGCCTAACTCCTATCTGTTTATAAAGTGTGTTGACCAAATGAAAAATTTTGCAAATAATTTGTAATAACCCAAATCTGGAGAGACTTGGGAGTGTTGAGAGGCAGCCCTGAAAACTCTTTGTCAAGTTTTTGATTTTGTGAAAAAATTATTAAGCAATTGTTTGCGTCTATCTACAGAGATTTCTTTTCTCTTTTGTATGTGGTGCTGAATACTCGAAAGACCTTTGTTTGGTTTGTAATTTCAAATCTGTATGCTATAATTTTGAGGGAACGGCGCAGAATCATTCTGGCAGAAAGGAGGGAAAATGGCTGCCTGTTTCCCCAGTGAGCTGTTTGTTTTCTTTCCACCGAGCAAATGCCTGGAAGGCCGGCCTCACTCCTGTGTCAGTCACAGGCAATTAGGGCTAATGGCTCACCATGTCTTTATGTAGGGCGTGTGTGAGGGTTACTGTTCTCTGGGATTGGGCACTTCCTGTTTCCAGGCAGCTGGAAAACTCCAGGCTCTGAAAACGCTCTTTATTCTCCTCTGGCCGACTGAGTGGCCCAGGGAAGCCGATTTCCCTCCGTCGTGTGGCCAGAGGCCGAAACACTTTTCTGAGACTGAGTTTGAGCAGCCTCTTTTCCTTGGAGCTTTTAGAATTTGACAAGGCCCTGTGTGTGGGTCTGGAGTGGCCAGCACCCACTAGAATGTGAATGATGGCCCAGAGAAGGGTGTGAGAGTCCCAGTCTTCCAGCCCAGAAGGGCTTCTCAGTGTCCATCCTTAACATGACGATGAATCTTCCGTACTTTGAAGATTATCTCAAAAGACTGCGCAACTGGAGGTGGCCGCCAGCACTGCCACATGTGCAGTAGTGACGACAACAACAGACTTGCTGTTGACTCTTCTGTGTGGGAAGCCAGAATGGGCATGGTTTCTCCAGTGGCCCTTCCAATTCATAGACCTGCTATCCTCATTCGCCCCAGTTTACTCACCAGTTTAAGAGGTCCAGATGAGGCAGATTACTGATTTATTCTTGGTATCTTGACTTTAGGAGTTAGGGACCAGTGAGAACACAAACTGTCATCCCAATTCAAAGAGGATATGGTGGCAGAGGGATTGAAGTGCCACCACACAGCACATGCAGCTTCTTGAATTTGCATTTGATTGCCTTTATCTTTCTGGAGGATGTGTAACGTTAGCATCTAAACTGATCATCTACTAGCATGCAAGTAATACACCAAAGACTTTCCATGATCCATTTTTTTTCACTAAACAAATGTTTGGTGCTGTGGTCACTCTGTTCTCCCCCTGGTCACTTTGTCCCATCCCTTGGCCTCCTTTAGGATCTGAGGCCAACTCCCTTTTCTGTATCTCAAACCCATTTCTCCATCTGGGTATCTTAACCCAGCCTGTGTAAAACAGAGCTTGTTATCCTGCCAACCCCAGACTAATTGGAACCTGGCCTTCCTCCTCATAATGGTGCCACTGTTCCCCAGGCAACCATCAGGCCATCCATCTTTCACTTCTTCCTAACAGCAATCTGTCATCAAGCCTTGCCTCTGGCTTTCTGGACTTTGCTCTCATCTCCCCATGCTTCTCCTTCTTAGCATATATCACAAGTGTATTGTAAATAATGATTGACTGAGTCTCCCCTTTCATTCTCTAAGTCCCAGTACAGACAGGGATCATGTCTTTCTTATTTACCACTGTATGCCCAGCACCTAGCACAGTGCCTGGCATATAGTTGTATTCCAGAAAGTTGTTAAATGAAAGAATGACTCTCTTTGTTTCTTTTTTTTTTTTCTTTTTTTCTTTTTTTGAGACAGGGTCTTATTATGTAGTTCAGGCTGGCCTTCAACTCACTTTGTAGCCCAGGCTGGCCTCAAACTCAGAGCAACCCCTCTGCCTCAGCTTCCTGAGTGCTGGGATTGTAGGCATGTGCTGCCACGCCCAGCTAGAATGTTTCTATTTCTTAAATAATTCTCAAATCTGCACACTTAGTGATGTGCTTGTGTTGTGTTCCAGACCAAAGTACCGTTACCTGTCATGTAACTGTTCTTGCCCTTTCAATTTATTTTAACCTTTTTTTGTTTTTTGTTTTTAATTCTATGCTAGGGTTTGAGCCAAGAGCCCTCACACAAAGCTACATTCCTACTCCTTTTTAAAAAATATTCTATTTGGAGACAAGTTCTCGTTAAGTCACTGAGTAGCCCAGAATGGGCTCGGACTTGCTGTCATCCTGCCTCAGCCTCCCAAATTGCTGGGATCACTGGTGTGTGCTACTGCACCCAGCTATTTTAATCTTTAAAAATAAAACTCGTCATGACCTTTCACCACTTGGAATGCTAGTGGCTTCCTACTGTCTTTGTGGATAAATTCCCAAGACCTTAATCAAGTCATAAGGCCCACCTGATATGACCCCATCACGCCCTCCAGCCTTCTGTGGAAGCCACTCTCCTGCTCTCTAAACTCCAGCATATTAATTTACTTTCATTTGACAAATGTACCACCCTCTCCCCTGAGACTGAAGACCCTCCTGCATGCTGGTCGCCCTTTCTGAAAACTTTCTCAACATTTTATCCCTTAATTGCTATGCATCTTCAAGGCACAGCTGAATCAGAAATTCTGGGAATCCTTCCCTGGCCGTCAGAGTGAAACCACCGTGTGTCTGTCTGTAACTCTTCTCACACTTGGAGCTGCTTGTTTGTGTCTCTTCTCCTCCGGGCTGTGAACGCCACAATGGCAGGAGCTTGGCACAAAGTGGGCCCCACGACATACTTGTGATGAATAAATGCATGCATTTAAATGCTGTCTTTTTCCCCTTTTCCTCCACCTGGATGAATACTTCCTGCTTCTCTGATGCCTCAAAGAAAAAGCAACTGTGACAAGAGTATTGCATTTTCCTTCCAAGAGCAAGAAAGTTGAGCCTGATGGCTGTCATTCACTGGGCTGAAGGGCTTTGAGCTCAAGTCCCTGTCTCGCACAGATCAGAACGCTCTTCTCTGGTCCCAGAGGACCCCCGGGCACTGACACATGCTGTGGAGCGTGGCTTGTCTTTGCTAAGGCATTTCAGAGCCAAACTAGATTGTTTTCTAAAACTAGATTGTTTTCTAAGGCCTCCAGCTGACTGTGTCTGGTTCCAGCTCTCTCCTCAACTCTTCAGTGCCCTTTGTTGAGTAATGGGAACAAGGCTCACTCAGGGATCCTGGTTTCTGACTTGCAGCAGACAGCACTCTGGTCCTGAAGTACTCACACACATCTGTATGTCCCAAGGCCTTGAGGCTCCTGAAGCCTGAGCCGCCTAAGTCCCACTGCAGCCCTCTGTGGCGCCTCCTCCCTCGCCCTTCTCTACCCTCTCCTGTGATCTGTAGCTGTTAACTTAATTAGCGCAAAAAGAAGCCATTGGAAAAGTCTGAGGTTTCCACGTTGCAAATGTCTGTTAAAGGAGGGGTGTGGAAGCGGCTGTGGGATCGCGGCCCGGGCAGGGGGCAGTGGGAAGTGAGGCCGCTTTGGTCAGCTGGCCCTGCATCTGGTTTTTGTCAGCACCGAGCCCGCTCTAGGGTCCGAATGCTCATTAACAGACCATATGCACAAGGCCGCGATGAAGCCGGAGCGTGCGCGCGGCCTCCGCGCTCCCCACTGCCCTCGCACAGAGGCGCATTATTTCCCCCTGGCAGCCGGCGCACTGCTGCGGTTTCTTACATAAGGGAGGGCGTTGTGTTTGACTGCTGATTTCCCTCAGTCCTGCCATTTCACACCGTCCCCGTCTCCCGCAGCCATTGGCTGCCCTGTTTCCTGCCTCGGAGCAGAATTTGATTGAGGAGGGGTATTTTGTAGGTCTTTTGGCTTTGCCATCTGCCCTGCCCCCATGCTCAATCTTAGCGATCCAGGGGTGCTTTGTGGAGGTGGTCCTGGAGACACCATCGAGGACGACAGCCTTGTCGCAGTTCTCTGGTGTTTTATTTGTGCTAAGAGCTGCTGGAATTTGGAGCGTCTCTGCTAAGCTATAAACCAGCCGCTGCCACTGGGTTTCTTTCCAAGCTCAATTTTAGTGGTAGCCAGAGCCTTACCCAAGGATTTCTAAAACAGCGTTTCTCCAACTGTGAAGAACCCATCCTTTTTTGTTGTTGTTAGTGTTACTGTTTTGTTTTACTTTTAAATTTTCAGTGTTATTAATCCATACTTTTGTTCTGTCTTTCCCCTCCTTCCTCATCCCCTCTCCCCTTTATTCTAGGGATTGAACCTGAGGTCTTCGCACTGAGCTACATCCCCAGTCCTTTTTATTTTTTATTTTAAGACAGGGTCTTACCAAGTTACTAGGTTGCCCAAGCTGCGTTTGAACTTTCTATCCTCCTGCTTCAGCCTCCGAGTGCTGGAATCATGGGTACTTTTCTTCTGTACTCTTCAAAGGATGCCCCTACTGATCATGTATTTTGGATGTGGCAGTGTCAGAGGCACCAAAATTTCTAAATGCTAGGAAGCTTTTATAACTTTCCTGTTTGTAAAATTCTTTTAACAGTTTGAGCTGTGGACCATACTTGGAGTAGCTCTCAATTAAAGCAGCATATATGCCTTTCCCCCAGCTTCTTTTATTGGTGAATATGGCTTAGTTCTGGACTCTGCAAGGATTATTACATGTGTAGGTAATGCCTAACTGTACATATTGTGGCTTCCCTTGTCATCTCAGAACATAAGCCTGATTTCTAAGCCTCACCAGCCACCGGGTGGTGAGGTGTTCCTGCTGTGCCGTCTGTGTGTATGTGATCAAACCATGTTCACTTTTACTGTGCTTTCTTGAGAGCTGCAAGAGCAGGGATAATCATGTCTATCTTCACATCCTCAGCTCATGGCAGAGTATTTGGCTTCCAGAACAACATAGTGTTAAGTATTGAGTGAATGAATAGTTGATTTCACTTTCTCATTTGCCCTTAAAATTGTAATTTCTGTTTTGATCTTATTCTAAAATCCTGTGGGTGTATTTTTTTTTTTTTTTACCTGGGATTGAATTTACAACCTAGCGTTTGCCAGGCAGGTGCTTACGCCAACTGAGCTAAATCCCCGGCCCTATTTTTTGAGACAGGGTCTCACTATGTAGTTGAGGCTGGCCTTGAACTCACTTTGTAGCCCAGGCTGGTCTGGAACTCACAACGATCCTCCTGCCTCAGCCTCCTGAGTGCTGGGATTAAAGGTGTGCGCCACCATGACCAGCTTTTAGATGGAAAACTAGAAAAGGAATAGAGGGAAATGAGCAACAACAACATTAGAAACAATAAACACCCACCTAGACTTAGCCATTGATGTTTTTTATGCATCTTGTATGTGTTTTTTCCTCAGCATGGATAATAGCTACCACATGTTATCAACATTTACCATGTGCCGGAGAGTGCTAAGATTTGTGCATGACATATTTCATTCAGTCTTTACAATATTATGAGGTCTTCTAAGAGGAAATCCTATGGAATTTGCCAGAGGTCACATAAACAGACATATATACCCTTAAACACACACCTACCAAAATTTGATGATCCTACATAATGTGCTTTTAAAAATTATTTATTTTTATTACAAAATATTATTAGTATCCAGATAAGAATAATGAATAATAAAAGAAATTCCCGTGGGTTTACCAGCCAACCTTATCAAATGTCTGCATTATGCTCCATTTGCTGGAGGACTCCTTCCCGCTCTTTATTTTTAACCCCTTGATGAATAAGACTTTCTCAGTCCATTTCAAGTCCTGTGAATTCCTCTGCGATCCCATCTCCTGCGAGCAGGATGCCTGGAACTGGGGACAGCCATTTAACCTACTTGTGGTATTTTGTTGTAAAAACATATGCATTCTCTTGTTTCATCATACTTTCAGACAGCGCTGCATAGAGGTTTTTCTGTGCATGTCTTTTTTGTGTACCTGCTTGTTTAAGAAGAGTGTGATGGATCTGGTGAAGTTCTCCAATGTTAGTAGGTAACGGTCAGATTACTTTCTCAAGTAACTCAGTAGTTCAAAGGCCTTTGAGCACATGTGAGCATTCTGCTAAAAGTTAGCACTGTCAGATATTTTTCCCCTCCAGAACTGGGGATTGAACCAAGGGCCTTCACATGAGCTACCTCCTTAGCCACAGCCCCCTTGGATTCTGGGTCTTGCTAAATTGCTCCACATGGGCTCTAACTTGGGACCTCCTGTCTTAGCCTCCCAGAGTGCTGGGGTTACAAGTGTGCACACCATACCTGGCCAGATGTTTTTCATTTGGGTCAGTCTCATGAGTGCAAATGGTTTTTGTGATTTTAATAAGAATATCCTTGATTTAGCATTGATATAGAACCTGTTTTTTATTTTATTTTTTGTTGCTGTTCTTTGATTTCCTTTTTCTTTTTTTTTTATTTTTTTATTTTTTTATTTAAGAGAAAATAGATACAGAAGCTAGAAATAAAAGTCAAAAAAGACAGACAAACAACAACAACAGATCTGATATGATAACATTGTAGGTTTACACACTGAGGTGGTTGAAGTTTGGCAGTAGTTACAATATTGCATATCATTACCTTCCTAGGGGTTGGGGATATTGACA
>RJWM01008062.1:0-46570 GCA_004363535.1 Dasyprocta punctata | reverse complement strand
TTTCCTTTTTCATAATTGCCATTTCATATATTTTTGTACATTTTTATGTCTGGCTATGCATGCTTTTCTCTTTAATCTGCAGAATTCTTAATATATGCTGGATACTAGTGACTTCTCAATTATATGCATTTCACATACATTCTCCCAGTCTGTAGTTTGTTCACTCGGTTTATGTCTCCTTTTAGTGTACCGGAATATAAAGTTTTAAACGGCCAAGGTTTTCATGTGCCTTTTGCCTCTTTTCTAAAATTATTCCTAATTCTGAAGTTGTAAATATTTGACACATATACAGACACCTTATTTTTTATGGATCTTAATATGGACATTATTTCACATTTAACTTTTTAAAAATCAGGATATGATTTACAACCATTGGCATGCCATTGCTTATTTTATTTTATCTTATTTTTTTTAAACGGTAGTGAAGTTTATTTGAAAAAGTACAAGTGAAAAGTGAGGGAGAAACTGGCTCTGCAGAGCCAGCTTGGGCCCAGCAGAGTAAAAGAGGAAAAGTAAGATAAAAGAACACCATAGAGGAAGCAGGGTGGGTATTGTGAGGAAAAGCCCTGATAACCACCATTGTTTAGTTAGTATGTCTAATTAATTAGCATGCCACATGAACAATTTTTGGCATTTTAGATTTAATGAAAACAACATATTTACATTCAATTTTTGTTATTTAAAGGATGTTATTTATTAACATTTTCCTATTCAATATATTATAAATATTTGGACCAATCAGTATTCATCTATAATGTTAATTTCAATGAACAAGTATCCATTTCTGAAATAACAGTTTATTAATCATCCAATTGGGGGGGCATTTTGGCAGTTTCTGGTTTGTCTGTAACTTCTATAATGTGCCATAATAAATGCACTTACAGCAAAATCTTGGGTACACAATTATTTCTTTAGGATATACTCTAAAGTAGAGATGATAAAGGGTATTTATATGGTAAGTTTTTTTTTTTTTTGGTACTGGAAATCAAACTCGTGACTTCATGCTTGCCAGGCAGGCACTGTGCCACTGAGCTAAATCCCCAGCCCTATGGTAAGGGTTTTTGACTAATTTGCCAAATTACCCTTTGGAAAACATGCCCAACTCACCATTTTGAGAGTGACTTTATATTGCCAACATTTCATCTAAAACAATTAAAAATATTTTTTACCAATACCTACCTTAGTTACTTTTCATGTTGCTGAGATAAAATACCTGACACCCAAAGTTAAAGGAGGAGACGTTTATTGAACTCACAGTTTATAGAGGTTTTGGTTCATAGTTAGCTAGCTCCAAGGCAGGGTGGCATGGCATACGGCAGCAAAACAACGAAGTAGCAAGCAGCAAACAGCAAGTGACAAATGGCAAGTAGAGACTGCAGCAGCCCTCTTTCTGTTCCTTTAATCCTACCCAGGCTACCCACTCTTAGGGCAGATAGCATTCTTGTCCTTAATCCTAGCATTGCACCATGAATCAATCCCTTGATCCCAGCAGGAACACTCTAGATCCAGCTGCCTCGGGAAGGCCCCATCTATGACCACTTGAGGCTAGGCACAAGCCATAACAATACCATGTCCAAGAATTGTCTTGCTTCTCTGTGAAGACATCTATTTGAGAGTTGCCAACTTCCATTTAAGAGCTTTGGGACCTTCTCAAGGCGAAAAGAAAAAAGATTAAAGTAGAAGGAAAAGAAAACCAGGCTTAATCAAGGAGCCTCAGTAGCTGTCATGCTGCCATCCTGGGTTGAGGGTGTACAGTGCTGTAGATGGTGGTTATTAAAAAGATGTTGTTGATGCAGAGGCTGGTTCAGTATTGCAGGAGAGGTCTTGGAGGAGAGGACTGAGTTTAACACATTTCCTACCCAGTTTACAAGGACCTGGTGAAGCCATGGGAACAGAGCAGGACATCTGTCCTCTTGCACAGACTTCTGACTCACCAGACAGCCTGAAAACATCCCTATGGAGGAAACAAATCTTATGACTCACCTGGAAATGGCCTAAACTTGGGGAAGAGTAGGACTTGGTGCTGAGGTATCTGGAATAGGAACATAGAATAAGAATACATAAATTTCATGTAGTTTTTGTCCATGGAGAGTTCGAGTTTTACCTAGGCAGTTTGAGGAACGCTTGAATACTTTCAGTATATTCTTCTAAAGCTCAGTTTTTGTCTGAGTACCAGCAAGACATTTTTTCTTTAGGTTGTATAATGTTCTGGCATGGCTTTGTTTTCATTCTTTCATTCTTTTTTCTGATGATTCATTTTGTTTTTGGTACCAGGGATCAAACTCATAACCTCATGCTTGCCAGGCAGGTGCTTATGCCGCTGAGCTAAATCCCCAGCCCCCACCCCCCTTTTTAAGATGAGGTCTCCCTGTGCAGTTTAGGCTGGCCTTGAACTCACTGTTTAGCCCATGCTGGCCTTGAACTTATAATAGTCCTCCTGCCTCAGCCTCCCAAGTGCTGGAATGACAAGTGTGTACCACCACTCCCGGCCTAACCTTTTAACAATAGCAATTGTAGGGAGATTGGGGTGTGAAGGTGGAAGATATATAGTGGAATAAAGGGTATCCAGAGAAGCAAAGCTAATTCAAGTAAAAGAAAAATTATATGAGATTAATTGAAATTGGAAACTACTTTTTAAGTACTTCCAAATACAGAGACCCCATGTAGCCCATGGTCCATCACAATGCTACTCATTGAAGGCCAAGGAGCAATGTATGGGGTGGGAACCTAAAGCAAACCCAATCCTTTGAACACTGTCCTGAGGGCTTCAAAGAAAGCCATTCAGCAGGAGCAGGTGTGACCCACGTGACCAAGATGCAGTGTTGAGTGAGACCTGTGGACAGCTGGATTGAAAAGCCCTTTAATCTCAGTGTGAAGATGCTCATGAGGTACTGAAACCTAAGCCCTGACAGGGATGTGCTGATGAAGTCAATGCCCGTGTCACTTTCTTGGCATGGGGACAAGACAATGGGAAGGCTTAATGCATGTGGGTCAGCAGTTGCCAAAGGAAAGTGAGAATCAGGAGGCTCATTTGGCCGCCGTCAGAATTGTCTGACTGTGCTACATGGAGGAAGGGAAGAGATTTGTGTGATTCATGAACAGCTGGGCAGGTGAGGGAGGAGAGTTCTCTAAGAGGGAGGCAGGCCGGGTCAGAGATCAGGCGGACCCACACAGACATTGATCTGAGCAGGAGTCCAGTTTTAAAAGGAAAAACGTAAATATGAAGAAAAGGCAAGAGAAGAAAGGTCTTGTTCCTCTGGTAACCGTTTTTCTAGCTAAGCCAATTGAGAGGGCTCACAGAAGGACACTGCTCCTTGCTGGACAACGGCGGTCCCTGCAAGAGGGACTTTTCATATCTAGGATCAGCAGTGATCAAAGATAGAACAGGCAGCTCTTGTCTGGGCCTGTGTGCTTGAAAGAGCTGCTGAAATTGTGAACATAAGGGGAGAAGTTTAGCATCAATTTTATTCCCAGTGGTATGTGGGGATACCACCATGTCGATTAGAGTCATTTGGAATTGAAAGTATTCTCCTATCTTTACATTAAAATATTAGTGTGTAATAAAACCAGAGTTTTCCCTTTGTCTCAATAAGATGTAAATGAAGTCAAAAGTAGACATTACCAAAAAAAATGTAGACACTACTTATAAACTGAAAATTATAACGAAAGAATTTTTGGAATAAAAGAAAAATGTGTTCAGCCGACCCCCTAACCCCCCCCAATCTCTAATCGCTGCAGCAGATACTTTGTCTGTATAAAAGGCGCGTTCTGTCCAAATATCATGGATGGTTTCCAAGCAGGGCCTGCAAAATGAGCGTCGCTGGAGCTTTTGAGCTACAAAACTGCCTGAAAGAGCCCGCGTTCAAGGAAAGCAGGGATTTAGCTGACTTCTTAGAGAAGGCTGGCACGATCTCAGATTCTTTCACTGTACTGGGAGCAGATGTTTGCTGCCGTCATTGTCTGTAGGAGCTTCTGTTTCTCAGTACTTACGCTAAAGCCAAGTCTTTTTCTTAGCTCCCAGTTCAGATGAATGAAGAGGGCATCGCATTTGCTCCTGTTCCTGCGTGGGCAGAGAGCGTGAGGGTTGCAGTGTGAAGCCCCCGTGCCAGCGCCCGCTGTCCAGGCTCAGGAGGCCCTGCCACATCCCTGCGGGCGGGACGCAACCTCCAGAGCTGACAGTGTTTGTGCCTATTCTGCCTTTAATTCTGAAGGGCATCCAGAAGGAGATCTTCTCCCAATCTGTGTTTACTTCTGGCTACTTTTGCCAGAATATTCTGCCCTTTTGATGAATTTTTTTTTATTCTAAATGTTTTAGAAACTACATTTTATTATTATTTTTATTTCAAAGAGAAGAAACTGAAAGAGTAAGATCCAAAATCTACAATAGACATTGTAAAAGGGTAAGAAACTGCTCAAAGGGGAAAAACAATTGACGAGTCTAAATTAAAATACTGAATGGAGCCTGAGGATCCTCCCTGTGCGTTCCTAGGTCAGATGGCCAGGGTTCTGTTCAGTCTGAGCCTGAGCAGGAGGACCCAGGCGTGGAAATGGCCCTCGCGTATTTCCGAGGCGTTGGTAGTATTAAGTAAGTAGTTAGCAGACAGCCTGCCATTGTCTCATACTTCAAGTTTCTCTGTACTGAATCGCACATTACCTTAGTTTATAAACCAAATGAAACATAATTTAGGAGTCCATGTGCATAGTATTTTCTTGTAACAGATATTTGGGTTTCAGCCAGTCACAGACGGCCAGCTCATCAGCTCATGTCCAGAAAGAGGCAGAAGCCCGCCGCTCATGCTGCTGGGTGAACTCCCTGGATCCCTCCTGGTTCTCAGTGCTGTTTGATGCATGAATCATCTTTGTTCAGATAAACTCTGTTACATCCAATTTGTCTGAAGTTTTTAACAGTAGTGCTCTGGCTCTCAGCTTCATCGTTGACTGAGCACGCGTGGTGTGTGTGTGTGTGGGGGGGTATGATCACCATCGCTGCTCTCTAGGGCCCACCTCCCTGTGATGGCAAGCATGATGCCCTTCCCGTGGACACTGCTTGAGAGGAGGGGGCTGGGGTTAAGGTGACCCTGGAGGGCTCTCTCAGTGCCGGACAGAGGACAGACCAGGGCAGAGAAGACACATTGTCTGCCGTACAGCACGGTCCCTATAAATCACAGCTCACTTTCTCTTCCTCCTTTTCTTCCTTTGAATGAGATATGTAAAACCCATGAGTTTAGGAGGCAAAACTGCTTGAACCCCACCCAAGAGTGACTTGGCCACTCTGGGCCCATTTCCTCCTTGGTGCTGGCATTGTCCCCTCAAAGGATGGGGACAAGGATTGCATGAGACAAAGCATTAGCCTTAGGGAAGTCTGTTTCTGAACTTGTTTTGGGGAGAAGATCAATGCAGTAACTGATCAGGCAGCCCCATTTAAATGAAAGCCAGTATTGAACACAGCCAGCGTATATCAAGTAGACATACCAGGCTTAATAATAGAAGTAAGGACACTTATTTTAGTATGCAGTCAGCTCTACTAAAGTGTAAGTGGTTCTAAAATTCACCACACTTTGTGAAATCATGCAATAAAAGCTACAGGGTTTAGCTGGGTGTGTGGCACATGTCTATAATCCCAGCACTGAAGGAGGCTGAGGCAGAAGGATTGCAAGTTTGAGTACTAACTGGGCAATTTAGTGAGACTCTGTCCCAAAACAAAACAAAACAAAACAAAACTGGGAACATAGCTCAATGAGAAGGTCCTTGGATCATTCGCCAGTACTGCAAAAGCAAAATAAAACAGCCACAGGGCTTATGAACAAAAATGTATTAGAGGCATAATGCTCGAGAAATTTATCAGTGGCACAAAAAGAAACTAGGAACTTTATAGTAACAGTAACACCGTTTTGCCTATGTCAAATAATTAAATACATAAAAAACTGGGTGTGGTGGCACAAGCCCATAATCTCAGCACTCTGGAGGCTGAGGCAGAAGGATTGCAAGTTTGAGCCCAGTTTGGGCAACTTAGTGAGACCCTTTCTCAAAGTTAAAAAAAAAAAAAAAAAAGAAAGGACTGAGGAGGTAGCTTGGTGAGAAAGCCCTGGGTTCAGTCTCTGACACTGAAAAACACAAAAACACTCAGTACTACAGCCCACGTGGCGCTTCCCCTGAGACCTGAAGTTTGCCTGTGGGAGCAGATGTTGGAAGGGTGGCTGTGGCTCTTGTGGGGCATGGCGGGTTATCTGAAATCAGATGGGGACAGCATGGGGTATAACTCATGGCAGATGCCTGTGGCTTTTGTGTCTGTGTCTGACCAGGTTTAGCTGAGGGCTCAGAGTCATGTGTCAGCAGACACAGGGCTCGCATTGTGCTCACATCTTTCTGTGCTGTTGGTTCCATTGGAACACAGGACATTTTCAAAACCAGCAAGACAGCAAGATAGATTGTGTTGCCGCCACCTGGCAAAAGCTGCCTTCCCCAGGGCAGTATCCAGAAGTAGAAATAAATGAAACCGATGTATACATACAGGTCAGAAGTAGGAAGCATGGTATCAGATGTTTGTGTTCTCTATGTGGAGGTCACCGTGCTCTGGGGCAGTGGAGTTAGTGTCAGATTGTGTGCAGACGACAGGGGTGTGGGGCGGTGGCGCTTGGCTCTGTACCGCTCCCGCTTTGGGTTCTCTGGGTGACCCTGTCGTCCTTCACCCTCGGTGCCCGGGTCTCACATTGACTCACACAGGAACTGAAGCTTGCGGGTGGTCAGTAATAACCCCGTGCCGTGTTTCTTGACTCACCCAAGATCTTTCAAAGATTTCTTGTGAATGAATCCTATATTTTAAAACTAAACGTGATTGTGCATCCATATGCTGCTGGGAGAACAGGTGTAGTCATAGCATTTGAGACTTTCACACTCATGGTGGCTGAAAGGGCAGCAGAGTCAATAAGTAAACTTCACTGAAGATGTGTGAAATGCAGGAATTGCCTTCACATTTTTTGTTGTAAGTGCATTTTGGAAGGAAAGGATCCTCAGCTTTCATCACACCCCAGAGCAATTTTTGATCCTGATACCAAAAACCTCTGATTCTAAAACTCCATGGGACATAGACTCATATGGGTGGCTTAGGGGAAATGCCAGCAGTCTATACAGTATTCTAGTACACTGCTCCCATAAAGGGGAGCTACTGTAGTTTCTCAAGAAACATTCCTAAGCTGGGTATGGTGCACTCCTGTAATTCCAGGATTCAGGAGGTTGAGGCAGGAGAATCACTGTGAGTTGAAGGCCAACCTGGGCTACATAGTGAACTCAAGAGCAGCCTGAACTACACAGTGAGACCCTGTCTCAAAACAAACAAATGAACAAACAAACAAAGAAGCACTCCTGGCTGCCCCCTTCAATCTCAAGCTGGTGTGACTACTGTGTTGACCTTGCATGTTATCTTTGATGTTTCCTCTAATTAGTCACATTGGTGGAAAAGGGTTTCCTAACAGGGCCTGTACCTTTCAGCCATGTATCTCATGCCTCCCTTGGCTTTGTTTTCCAGGTGGGAGCAGCGAGAGCTGCCCAATGGGCGGGTCTATTATGTTGACCACAATACCAAGACCACCACCTGGGAGCGACCTCTTCCTCCGGGGTAAGTAAGGCCTGAACTGACAAGTCTGACACCCAGAGCCACCTAGGACTTCTCTGCCACTTCCTGCTACTGCCCTCTCTCTAGTTTACCCTACTCTCCTCTTTTCTCGGTTTTTTTAAACCTTCCTTCCAGTTTTCCCTTTTCATATCCTGTCCTTTTTTCTTTTTTCTTTTTTTCCTTTTTTTTTTTTTTTTTTTTTTTTTGGTACTGGGGATCGAACTCACAATCTTGTGCTCTCCAGGCAGGCACTTACACTGCTGAGCTAAACCCCCAGACCCTCTGTCCTTTTTTCTTTTCTCTCCACCTGCATGGGGTTGGTCAAGATTGATGAACGTTGCCTTTTTAAGTGACATTCAGAGCCATTGAGTCCTAAAAGAAGGGGGACTGGGGAAGCCTTTTGGGCTTTAGCATCTCGATGTCCTCAGTCATGTCACTGTGTGGAGACATCCCTGTTAGGGCCTGGCATTCAGTTCCTTTCTTCAGAGCTAGCAGAGTATGGTGACATTTATCCTGGGTCACTTGATTGCTTTTTCCATTCCATTACCTTAATTCTGCTCTCATTTCTTAAGACAACCTGGGATTTTTAGAGACCCTGTGGGGAACAGGCTAGGGTCATAGCTCACTGGGAGAGCACTTGTCCAGCATGCACTGAGCCCTGGGTTCGATCTTGAGCACTCCAGATGGGGAGAAAAGGGGATGGGGAGACCGATAAAGAAATAATATTGGTGCGTTTCAGGCTGGGGCCTGCCTCGAAAGACAGAGTTCTGCTCATTTAGCTGGGTTTGGTGAAAACACAGCTGAGGTCTCCAAAACCAAAGAGTGAGTGAGGCTTCCAAGGGGGAGAGACTGTCCAAATTCAAGGACTAGGGGTTTGATGCCCTCTCTGCCAAGGACAGAAAGTTCTTTCCAGGGTGTCTCTTGGTCCTGAGAGCTTTCAAAAGGAATGTATTCTGCTCTCAGGAAAGAATCAGCCTCGACAAAAGGAGCCATGAAGGGCTCCTGCATAAAATACAAACACTTAACCTCCCAAGTTTGCGGGGCGGGGAGGATTTCGGAGGTGGAGCGTCTCAGGAGAGCCCCCGTGCTATGTTTGCTTCCGCTGTCAGGTGTGTGCCAGGCAAATACCACCTCACCTTCTGGCCCTGCAACTTTCTTCTGGATGGGCGCTTTCAGCTTCAGTTTCCAGTAGGACACTTGGGTTTTCCTTTTCTTCCCTCCTCATCTGGGAGTGGAACTCGTCATTTGTCATCACGAGGACTCACTTTATTTTCTGCTTTGACTTGAAGTCAAATGAAGTTATGAAGTGAAACGTGGACTTCTTGATTTAAAAAAACAAACAGGCATTTTATTGGGGAATTGATGGAAATTTTCATACTGTTAGGGAAAATTTCAAGTATGTGCAAAGTAGAGAGAATAGTATAATGAGCCCTCACATACTCAGCCCACAGCTTCAGGAATTATCAACAATTTGTGGCCAGTTTTGTTTCATTTGTACAAGAGGGTGGCCCACTGTAGTGGCACATGGACAAGATCTGGCCCTTGGCCTGTTTTTATAAATAAAGTTTTATTGGGACACAACCACACTTATTTGTTTACTTTTGTTTTGTGGTCCTGGGATGAAACCTAGGGCCCTGTGCATGCTAGGCAAGTGCTCTACCCCTGAGCCACATCCCTAACCCTGCTTACTTTCTTCAGTAGCTGCTTTCATACTTCAGTGGCAGGATTGAATCATTGAAGCAGATACTGTGCAGCCTGCAAAGCCTAAAATATTGATTTTATGGTCCTTTCTGGAAATAATTTGTCAGTTGTTGGTCTATAACCCTCATCTGCCCTCCCCTGTGTCTAATCTAGCTTATTTTGAAGCATATCCCAAATGTCATATCATTTATCTATACCTCAGTGCATATTTCTAAAAAATGTTCTCATTAAAAGTAAAACCACAGTATCATTTATAGTATTTCCTTCATACCGTCAAGTATCTCATCAACATCTGAATTTCTCTAAGTGTGTCACAGACTAAACATTGATCTTAATGGTGTGTGTCACACACTTGTACTTGGTGTGTTCACAACTCGTGCGTTTGAGAGCGGCAGGAACTCTGTAAGTGCTCTCTCGCTGTCTTGCAATCCTCTGGTCAGTGAGGTTTGTGGCCCTTGACCTGGGGAACATTTGTATAGAATTGGAGGGAAGGTACAATTCTAACAATGGCTGGGGAGTTGCTCTTTTTTAAATATTGGGGTGGGATGTTACGATTTTATCATTAATTATGGGAAAAGTCCTACCCCAGGGAAGTCTAAACCATTTTGAGAGCGACTTTGAAACTGCAGATAAAGCTGTTATCTCAGCAGACTCGGTCACCAGGGGGTAAGATTGTGCCAAAGGGTTCACTTTATCGTGGTCATCATCTTGTAGCAAATCTATGGAAACGCCTGTGCAGGCAGGTGTTGTATCCAGGAGCACAAAGCCCTGGTCTGGTAGCTAAGGGTGAATGCAGCCATTGCTCTCCAGTCACCCTCAGCAGTGCTCGGACCAGAGGTGAGTGAGAGGAGGACTGGAGAGCGCCAGGGTCAGGGAGGCCTCACGGAGGGAAGTGAATCAAACGCTTGCAGCAAGGGCTGCACTCGAGTAGGAACAGGAAGATGATCCTGTTGGATACGGTGGAGGTGCTGACACACACAGCAAAGGATGTGTTAGGGGATGATGTGGGAGCAGTTTTGCAGGAATAGGTTTTTTTTTTTTTTTGTCTTTTTGAGACAGGGTTTCACTACTCATTTCAGGCTGGCCTTAGACTCACTTTGTAGCCCAGGCTGGCCTCAAACTCACAGTGGTCCTCCTGCCTCAGCCTCCCAAGTGCTGGTATTACAGGCATGTGTCACCATGTCTAGGCTAGTAGTAGAAGGTTTGTGTGAAACAAAGATGGTCAAAGTGTGTCCAGCGAGCCCTCGGGTTTGTAAAATGCCCTCTGGAACCCAAGACAGTGAAGGGCTGCCTGGGCCTCCAGCTACTGCTCTGCTTCTGTGAATCTGTGTCAGATTCTATCTGAAAGGAAAGATGGGGTTTTACTGCTCAGAAATTCACTGTGGCAGAGGACTTCTAGTTAGACAGATGGATTGAGATGTGTTTATTTCCATTCTTCCTGAAAACCCACTAAAATGAGAATAAACATTCATAAAAAGAAGCATCAACCCTCAAAAAAAAAAAAAAAAAAACCAAATAAAATAAAAATAAATTTTAAAAAAAGGAATGAAAGAGAACAAAGAGCGCATGTGGGAGATGCTAATATATTTGGTTGCTGGTAGATAAATGGCAGAACCGAGAAGGCTGAGAGCCGGATCTGCAGTGTCGAGGTGCCCAGAGCACCATGAAGCCCCAGGAAGCCGCAGCTCCTGGGGACACCCATGGGGTGTGCAGGGTGAGGCAAACCTGGAGGTCAGCTGAAAGTGTGCAGTGATTGGATTCCCACGCTGTCAGCCATCACTTCCATTCCTGTGCCACGTGTTCTTACACACACACACACGCACACACACACCCGCTGGTGACTCTGAGAAGCTCTTCAGAGAGGAGGACCAGCCTTGGGGACACAGGACATAGATGCAGGAAGAGATGAGCTGGAAAAGGGGCCTAAGTGGGGATATCGTACCCAGCCCTTAGGGCGAGGACTGCCAAGTTTTGTTATGTTGTGCAGAGGAAAGTGACCATCTAAAGGAAGATAACTACAGATTGTTGTATTTGCAGTCCTTCTAATGAGATAGTTTAGCTTTTTCCTGGTCACTCTACAGCGAAGCTATCATCAGCAGCCCCACCTGAACATATAGTCGGCATGTCAGCGGCTCACCTTTAAATGTGAATAATACTGCAAACATGCGCTAATAAAAAAGGGAAAATGGGAGTGGACAGCCAAGGAGCAGCCGCCAGATCAAGGGGAAAACAGTATGGGGAGTTGGGAATAAAAAAATTCCGAAAAAAAACTGAATTATAATTAATATTCTTAGCTGGGCATGTTGTCACACACCTGTAATCCCAGCACTCAGGAGGCTGAGGCAGGAGGATCACTGAGTTCGAGGCCAGCCTGGGCCTCACATAGTGAGTTCAAAGCTAGCCTGAACTGCCGGGCGTGGTGGCGCACGCCTTTAATCCCAGCACTTGGGAGGCTGAGGTAGGAGGAGCGCTGTGAGTTCAAGGCCGGCTTGGGCTACAATGCGAGCGCAAGGCCGGCCTGAGCTACATAGTGTGACCCTGCCTCAAAAAACTAGGGCTGGGAGTTTGGCTCAGTGGCTTAAGCACCTATCTAGCAAACAAAACAAAACAAAAACCTAGTCTGAACTACACAGCGAGGGCATTTCAAAAATAAATATAATCAATATCCTCAAAGATTTGGAAGAAAATAGGTCTTCAGTGGAACTAGAGAACTTGAAACAAACTATGCAGAAAGCAAGAGCTTTTAGAAATTAATATATATGACAGCAGAAATAGAAAATACGGTGTAGTGATTGAAAGATAAATTTGGAGAGAATGAGTTCAGGAGGTTCAGTACCTAGATAGTAATTCTAGCAAGAAAGCACAGAGAAACAGGGTAGGAAGTGATCAAAAAACAAAATAAAATGAAAAAGAAAGTTGGAGAAGTGAAGTATATACAGTATCTACATTTCAAGGGCCCACCTGGAAGCCCACCTCAGGGAATTTCAGTGCGAAGAGAAGATCTCAGAAACTCCTAGGGGGAGAAAACACGACACACGGAAATGTTTAGGACTTAAGAGTCCACAGCAGCCGAAGAGTGGGACCATCATAGTTCTGATGGGAAAAGATTTCCCTCCTCGAAATGAACTTTTAAATCATCTTTTATTAATTTAAACATTCAAATGCGAGGGTAGAAATAAAGACATCTTCAGATGTGCTGAGTTTCAAAAAATTACTTTAGTGCCTCCTTCCTTTCTCAGAAACTACTAGATGATTTCTTCCTCCAAATGAGAGCAGGCTGAGCAGGAAGATGGCACAGGATGCAGGGGACCCAGCAGAGGCCCTGGGACCTAACTGGGAGTGGTGGGAACATGGGCACGCGCCTGGCCACGTTAGAGGAAGGGTGCAGGGGAGAGTGGCTAAAGGGTTAGTTCCACGGAGCGGCTTCCTGTCCTGGCAGAGAAACAAGTCACCAAAATTGGTATCAAAATTGATTAAATAAAGAAGGGGTTCATGACTCATGTAACTAGAAATTATAGATACAAATCCTGATTGCAAGTGAAACTTGATCTAATGGCTCAACAGTGTCCCCAAGGAGCTGGCCCTTCTCGTCTGCTACCCTGCTGGCCACTGGTCAACTTCACGTTGAATTTGAATCTGGAGGTGAAATAACCATCAGTTCTTCAAAACCAAACAGAAGGAAACAAGGCAATTCTTAGCTTCCTAGACAAACAAAACGCAAAACGTTTTACAAATAGGAAATGTGTTACTATAGTATTCCATCTCATCATAATACAAACCCTAAATCTAACGGTGATTTTCTTCTGTGTTGGGGGAAGAGGGGAGAAGATGGCAGTTCGTGTGTTGGGGGTTAACATAACATCTTCTTACTGGAAAGTCCGTGAGTAACGTGGACTATGGCACACGTGAAGAAGTAATGGGGTAGACATGTTATTTAGAGCAATGAGACAGGAGATGACTGTTTTTCTTTTTTCTTTTTTGAGACAGGGTCTCAGTTTATAGTACAGGCTGGTCTTGAACTCACTGTGTAGCCCAGGCTAGCCTCAAACTCATGGCACTCCTTCTGCCTCCGCCTTCTGGGTGCTGGATTTACAGGTGTGCACCACCATGCCCGGCATCTGTTTTTCTTTATATCTCTTGAAATCTTCGCATTTGAAAGCTATATACACCTGATTTCTTTGCTAATAAATGAAAATGACTAGTTTAGAGAAATTATAGGAAAGACAGGATTGTTATGAACCTTGAACGCCAACTAAAGGATTCAGCTTAAGGGCAGCAGAATCAATGGGAGATTTTAAGCAGGCTGGGGACTGCAGGGGTCAGTCTAGTGTGGTCTCCAGTGGCTGTTTATGGGCTGAGGTGGAGCATGGAGAGCAGCTCAGGGAGCGCTGCAGTAGTCCAGCGGGTTGGGTGACACAGATCTGGATGCAGAAGTGGAAATTTAAGATGGAGAAATAACAAAACCAAGGAAGAGCTCAGACTGATGTCAATGGGGGTGGGGGTGGGGTGGCACGTGCTTGCATTCCTGGGAGAAGTGACACAGGTTGAGAAAGCTGCAGTGTGGGGGGAGAACCGTGGGATTTAGTAGAATGCAGAGTGCAGGTTCTGAAGGTAAAACAGTCTAGTTACAACCAGGCACAATCTGGGGGCCTGCCCAAGGGACCTGGGAGCTTCGTAAGGGGAAGCCACTTTTAGGGAGTGCTTGAGTTTTAAAAGAACCGTTGAAAAGGTGGCTGAGAAAGAATAAGCTGGGGTCAACTGTGGTGGTGCATGCCTGTAATCCCATCACTTAGGAGGCTGAGGCAGGAGGATCGCTGCAAGTTTAAGACCAGCCTGGGCCTCAAAGTGAGTTCAGCACTAGCACAAACTACGTAGTAAAACCCTGTCTCAAAAAGACGGGAAAAAAAAAAAGAATGAGTCAGCTGGGAAGTTAACTCAGGACATGAGGGCAGTTGCAGACCTAGGTCAGTCATGTCAGCAAGAGACTGCAGAGTGACAAGGGACAGACAGAGCCGCAGGGCCTCCACTCTATGGGGCCTCATGGTGTATCTGCATTAGCTTCCCTCTGTGTTCCTCAGTTGCTCACTCTCTCTCTCTTTCATGCCCACCATTTTTCAAATTTATAACAGAAAATTTTAAGCATATACCAAATTTGAAAGGATAGCACAGTGGGTCCCTTGTAACCCTCTTCTAGGTCTGACAGTTAGTAATAGTTTGTTTCATTTGACCTGCTTTTCAGGGGAGCTACTGATAGGTTTTTAATTTTTTTTTATTTTAAAGATAGTAAAATCCAACAAAACATAACAGAACAAAGTCAATCAAAACAAAGCAGTAGAACTGGTACAGAACTTGAGAGAAAGATACCATGAAAACAATAGCTACTATAGTATATCTTGTTATTTTCAGTTTAGTTGACCATTCCATCAGGTATAGTAAAATCAAACCAAGAATGAAACACAATACAACCAATAAAAACAGAATATGAAATAAAGCAAAAAAAAAAAATTAATCAGAATAAAGCAAAACAGTGAGAACAATATTGGGCCTCGAAGACAAGACAGAAGAGAATCCCCCATATTTGCTACATTGCATACTATCATCTTCCCAAGAGATGCTTAGACTGCTGGCCCCAGGCCTACAAAATCAACCAAACAATACAAGCATTTAGTTGCTTTATGTACCTTAGTTGCTATCAACTTAGCCAGTCCTCTGAACCAGCAGGTTGCTTATGGGGAGTGGGGGAGGGGGATGTCCTTGATTCTTAGCCCGCATGCCAGTAGGCCTACAGGAGGCACAGATCTTTCTCTTCCTGGAGTCAGTGCTGGTTGCATAATCACCAGGAAGGCAGTGACTAGTTGCCTTCTGGTTGGAGCCTCTCTGACCCAATATGGTGGATTCTTGAGAGGCACCTGATAGGTTTTTTTTTTTTTTTTTTTTTTTGTGGCACCAGGGATTGAACTCACAACGTTGCGCCTGCCAAGGCAGGCACTTAAGCCACTGAGCCAAACTCCCAGTCCTGGTTTTTTGAGGCAGGGTTGCACTATGTAGCTCAGGCCGGCCTTGCGCTCACGTTGTAGCCCAAGCCAGCCTCGAACTCACAACGCTCTGCCTACCTCAGCCTCCCGAGTGCTGGGATTAAAGGCGTGTGCCACCACACCCGGCTACAACCTGATAGGTTTTTAAAAAAACCTCAGATATCATATTCTTTGATCCATAAATACATCATCTATGTCTCTAACACAAGGTTAGAAATATATATCCTATCCAACGAAATTACTGACATTTCCTTGTGTCACCTCATACCCCATCATAGCCCATTGTCCCCAGTTGTCTTAAAAATGTTCCTATACCTTATTTGTTTGAATCATATCCAGTGCTTTTGGCTGATAGATGTCTTAAATCTTGCCTCACCTGTAATTTTCCCTGACTTTTCTAATTTTTATCAGACCATATATTTGTTGAAGAATTTAGGCATTTTGTCTTACAGAATTTCTTCCTTTCTTTTTGTTTTTGTTTTTTTGAGACAGGGCCTCGCTATGTAGTTCAGCTGGCCTGAGCTCACTATGTAGCCCAGGGTGGCCTTGAACTTGCAGTGATCCCCCTGCCTCAGCCTCCTGAGTACTGGGATTACAGACATGTGCTACCACACCAAGCTGTAGAATTTCTTATAATCAGAACGAGGCTGATTGTGACCTTGTGGCTATATGACATGTTTTATCCTGTGTCTTCCCTGTAAGCTGGTAACTAGACATGGATGCTTGATTAGATTCCGATTGACTTTAACAGTGAGGTGTAATCTGTACACAGTGAGACACACATTCCCAGTGCTTAGTTACTAAATTTTGACAAATAACCTTCCCTCATGTGACCCATACTTAGATTTAGAAAACTTCCTTAATCCTGGAAAAATTTTCTTTCTACTTCCTTTTTATCGTTTTCTGCCTGTATATGTGGAAATCAGGTTACTGCACCTATCAACTGAGGATTAGTACCTTCCATCCCAGCCCCACCTTGCTGCTGGGGGACAGGTGTTAGGACCAACTTGGGAAAAACTGCTTGCTCACCAAAGATAACATAAAGTCCTCCTATCTTGTGGATCAGCCCTTCTTCTCATGACCATGCAACCTATTTTTGTTGGTGCCTATGTCACTTGCAAGTAGCAAAACTTGGTATCCAAATTGGCTTAAATAATAAAGGAAGTTTATTGGGTTATGTAACTGAAAATTAATTAGCTATAAATCTTGATTTCAGGTGCAGCCTGATCTAGTCACTCTATATTATGACCAAGGAGCTGGTTTTTCTTCTAGTTTTCTGCTCTGCCATCCTCTGGGTCAACTTCGTGCTGTACTTAGGTCCAAACTGTTAGCCAGTGGTTCCCAGGACTGTGCTTTTCTACTTGGATCCAGTAGGATGCTAGGCTGTATTTTTTCCTAACATTCCTAGCAACAGTCCCACTAGTCACCTTGATTGTCCCAGGATGAATCCTGTGCCCACTCCTGGTCTGGTCGTCAGCTCTGGGGTTGGGAATGAGAGTCAGCTTCCCAGCACTGCTTGGATCCTGGGTGATGCAAATCAGGAGCCGACGGTGGGGAGGGTGGGTTGCTGGCCAGGTGACCACAGATGTCCACCGTCATCGTCTGAGCCCTGGAAGCCCCTGTGACTGGGGCCCGCCTGGCTGTGCCTCGCTGGAGGATCCAAGCCCCTGTGTCCCACTTTGCCCTTCCTCGGCCCCTCCTCGCCAGCATCCTGAGATTTTTTGGGGGGTAGGAGGGTCACTGTATTCATTCTGAGCTTAATGTTTGCAGCTGGGAAAAGCGCACAGACCCCCGAGGGAGGTTTTACTACGTGGATCACAACACTCGGACCACCACCTGGCAGCGCCCCACAGCCGAGTATGTGCGCAACTACGAGCAGTGGCAGTCACAGCGCAACCAGCTGCAGGGGGCCATGCAGCACTTCAGCCAAAGATTCCTCTACCAGGTGAGAGGCGGGTGGCGCTGGGAGCGGGCGAGCATGGTGAGGGACGTCAGGTCTCCGACCCGGGAGGTTTCCTCATCACAGTGAAATTCCTCAAATTCCGGTGCTTCTGAGTAACTCCATGTCCAGCCTCTGAAACTGTGTTTCCTGTCTTTCTTCCAAGACCGGCTTTCTTTTCTGCCCTCTCCACTCAAGTCCGATTTCCTGACTTGAAGCCCAAAGATCAGCTCTGACTTTGCCCGCTCCTCACCTCTCTGGATTGCAGCAGCAGTCACCCAGTTCTTCCTTCGTCTCTTGCTGCCTTAGCATTATATTTCTTTTTTTTTTTTCTTTTGCTACCAGGGATCGAACTCATGACCTCACACTTGCCAGGCAGGCACTTGTGCCACTGAGCTATATCCCCTACCCCTTTCTTTCTTTTATAAATTAATCTATGTTTGCAATATGAGTGCATACACGTCATGAAGTATGGACACCTGCACATCTTGCAGCGCGATTCTTTTTGTGGCTCCCCTCTTCCTTCCTACATTGTTTCTTTTGATCTTTTCTAGCTAGCAGTCTCAAGGATGAAGGATGTATAAAAGCTCATCTAGATGAGGAGTTGGCAAACAGAAGCCCAGGGGCCAAACCAGTCCACCATTTGGTTTTGTAAATACAGTTTTACTGGAACACAGGCCCGTTGATAGTTTGTGAGTTAACCATAGCTCCTTTCGTGCTACCACAGTAGATCTTTTTTTTTTTTTTTGCTGCTTAGCACAAATTGACCTTGAACTTGTGATCTTCCTGCCTCAGGCTTGTGGGTGCCGGGATTACAGGCGTGTGGGCAATGCCTGCCTTTCCTCTGCCCCTTCCCATCTGAGTTGCCAGGGCAGCCTCTATGTTGCTGTCCCTGTTGGCTCTCCTGGCCCAGTCCATGCTGGCTCTTCACACCATACCACCTTTAGATGTTACTGTCACTGCATCCCTTTCCTGGCCAAGGCCTTCTGTACTTACTCTGAATAATGTTTAAACTTTCTAATCTAGAATTCAGGGTGCTCTGGTCCCAAGTTAACTGTCTTTTTTTTTTTTTTTTTTTTTGAGATAGGATCTCGCTGTGCAATTCAGGCTGGCCTTGGGTTCACTTTGTAGCCCAGTCTGGTCTCGAACTTGCAACGATTCTCCTGCCTCAGTCTCCCAAGTGCTGGGATTACAGGAGTGCGCCACCATGCCCAGCTTCCAAATTAACTGTTTTAATAGCTTCCCATACCCTGTCCCTTTCAGAACCCTCCCAGCACCTCTCCTGGAGACTCTGTCCTCTTGAGACTCCACCAGGGACCCTGAACTAGAGAAGCTCAGCTGCACAGGCTCTTCAGCAGGGAGAAGCAGGGTCCCCACCTGATTATATTTCTTGAGGCACCTTAAGCACAAAAATTGAGTATGGAGTCATGCCTGTATGAGATGCAGCCCTATATTGTACGTTGTAAGTATTTGGGGTTGGACCATGGTTTTAATCACCATGTTTAACTTTATTTCTATTTGAAATGAATTTTAATCTCACAACTCATTTCTAAATTGGATACTATCCTAGTTAGATGCTCAGAAAATCCTTAATTCCATTTAATTTAAGTAGTAGTCATAGCTGGGCATGGTGGCACATGCCTATGATTCTAGCATGTAGGAGGCTGAGGCAGGAGGACTGTGATTTTGAGGCTAGCCTGGACTATGTAATGAGCTCAAGACCAGCCTGCACTTTATAGTGAGATCCTGCCTCCACAAAAAGTAGTGGTCATTTATCATCTTTGCCTTCCTTTTTGACTCTTTCCCTGTTCTTCCCAAGCTCTATTATCAACTGTAAGTCACGGTAGCATCTCCCTTGGCTAGCTGGCCTCTTCTGTGAGGTTGACTGCTGATCAGAAAGTGGGGAACCTGAGGAGGACCCCACTTCCTTTATAGGGATGAGCAGAAGATGTAGTGTTTGTCACATGAAGTTGCCTTCAAAGGTTACCTGTCGTTCTTGCCTGTCTGCAGCCCGTCCCTGGGCGGTCTTACCCAGTCTGTGTCCTTATGCCACCCTGCCCACCCCATGAGATGCCTGGTATCTAATTCTGCTCAGTTTCAAACATTGGACAGGAGCTGGTCTTTCACTGCATTTCGGAGATTGCTCCTCTTGAGCCGGGCCCAAAGACTTTGCCTCCCGTTTTCTTGGGTGGGCCTGGCTGCAAAACTGAGAGGGTCTGGATTATCTTTCTCTGATCTGTCTGTCCTTTGGTTTAGAGACAAAGACACAGCTTAGAGGTTTCACAAGGTTTCGTCTCTCTGATTATCCAGCTTCTCTAATTAAAAAAAAAAAAATCCATTAAAGGAATCTTTTTGTCCTGTAGTGTGCACCACGTCGCTTCTGTAGGTCGGCCAAGATGTTTCATGTCCAAACGGGAAGATTCACAGATTCTGGCTTTCATGGCCACTTGTTCTTTTTGGAGCATTCTTTCCCTTTTCCCTGTTTCTCTCATTTTAGCAATGTTATTCCAAGCTTACAGAGGTATGACTTTGGCGCGGAGGGTTCCCTAGAAGTAAAAAATTAAGTGCAAAAAAATTTCATCCTGCATACTCTAAAATGGTTTTCTCAGCATAGCTGGGGACGTAGGTAGATTCTACCTGGCAGTGGGGGTTACCTTTCTCCGTGAAACAAGTCTTATATTGAAAAATATGGTGGGAATCTTTTTTTGGTCTGCTCTCAATGTCTCTCTGTTGCTTTTCCTCCCCCTCTGGATTTGGTTTTCCCTCTTGTTTGCTATGGTGCCATGTCCTGGTTACAAGTAAGAAGGGTTGCTTTCATACATTTATTTTGGGGTTTGGCCTTGGCCCAGGGTTTGACTCGGAAGACTTAAGAGCTGATACTGTACTGGCGACTTCCCCGCCTCCTCCTCTTACTGGGCCTAAACTGAGGCCTTGTTCTTTGCTGTACCACAGAAAACATGAAATACAGTTAGAAATGGGAGTCCAGGGAATCCTAGGCCGTGGGCTCCTGTTATTCCTTCCCACTCACTGCCTCCACACACACCTTCCCCACATTCTCTTAGCTTAGTCTTATTTCTGGCAGGTTTTCCTGGTGCCGAGTGTGCCTTTATTGTTTGTGATCACTGTGTGTGCGTGCATGCGTGTGTGTATGTGCGTGTGCAGTTTTGTTCTGCCCCATGTTTGTGCAGTGTCCCCTGCGGATGCCAGTACAGTCCTGCACATTGTTCCCCGGTGCCAGGACCTCGCACAGCCTGCTGTTCACGTGGCACCTCCGTCTTTACACTGCTTCATCCTTCCCTAATGGCTAGAGAGACAGCTTGGGTCTGCAGGACCAGCTCAGATCCTTCCGTGGCTCCCAAGTGTGGGCTCCAAATCACTATCCTGAAACAGACGCCCTGGTGCCTACTCCGTACAGAGCACCCCATGCTGAGTTCCAAGCACCCAGCTTTTGTTCTGAGTGCATCGGGTGCCTGTGGAAGGAGGGCATGATGCCTGCCTTTCCCTCTGCAAACTTTATGCCCTTCCCAGAACCTTTCCTGCCCCCGGCTGTATTTGCTAGACATTCTTTATTTCTGAGTTTGTATCTTAAAATATTACTGGGACTTTGTGCATTGTCCCCAAGGGACTTGAACTCACATGAGCTCTCTGGCTTGTGGCCTGCACCCCAGATCTCCCGACTCAGGGCCATTCAGGAAAATAATCCAACTGCATTTCTCTCTATTCCTAGTCATAAAGGATGCTGTCTTATGTCGTAGGGTGACCTGCGCACCCGGGATCTCTACTGGTTGTGATTCTCCTTGCCCTGCTTCTGCTTGCTTTTCCTGCTCTGTTCCCTGTGATACTTTGGGTTAGAAGAGGCAGTTGGTTGGCTTGTTGGTGGTATAAAATTTTTGGCTTTTGGTTTTCTGGCCATGATGCGTAGCTTGTGTTTCTTGATTCTCCTTAGCTTCTGTTTACTTCCTTCCTTATGGCTTTTCTTTTCTTATTTTTTCAAGTTGTACTATATACCTCAGGGAAGAAATATCCAAAATAGTCAAGGGTTTTGCTTTAACTAGAAGAAGTAAAAATCATATGAATGTTTGATTCTGTTGATTCTGATTCTGTATGTTTTATCAGTCTGTAGTCTTTCCCTTTCCTATCTGCTGCCTCTTTTCTGCCCTTCTGATAGATTTGGGGGGGATAAATGAAGTTCTGCTATGATGAGAATGAGAAGACACCTACTTTAACAAAAGAAGGCCAATACCATGTAAAATTAGAGATACTGAAAAATAAAAGCAATAGCCTGTGTGGTGGTATATACCTGTAACCCTAGCACTGTGGGAGGCTGAGGCAGAAGGATCACAAGTTCAAGACCAACCTAGGCAACCTAATGACTTAGCAAGAGCCTGTCTCAAAATAAAAAAGGATGGGGGATGTAGCTTACTGCAAAGGCCTTGGGTTCAATTTTCAGTACAAAAAAAAAAAAGAAGGATGGGGCAACAGGAAATGGATGATAAGTTGTACTTGTGACACATGCCCAGCTACTCGGGAGGTTGAAGTGAGTTCAAGACCAGCCTGGGCCAAATAGTGAGACCCTGTCTCAGAAAAAAAAAAAAAAACAAGAGTGAGAAAGAAAGGAAAGAAAAAAACTGATAAATATTTTTGTTTCAGTTCAATGCTGTCAATAAAGACCTATTGGTCTATTGATTTGCACAGCTATGCACAGAAGCCTGCTTGGAATCACGTGGTAGCTGATTTCCACCAAAGCTCCTGACACTTTATAGATTGTCCACTCCTTCTGGAAAGAGACATGAAGCAGCAGACACTTGTGTTCCAAATGTCTCTGTCTTTTAAGACAGACTGTTGCTATGCAGTTCAGGTTGGCCTTGAACTCACTTTGTAGCCCAGGCTGGTCTCCAACTTGTGGCAATCCTCCTGCCTCAACCTTCTGAGTACTGCGATTGCAGGTGTGTGCCACTACACCTGGCTTGTTTTTAATTTCTTAAAATTACCTTTTGCAAAGTCATTGTTACAGCTCGGACCTTAGTAACTCATTGTATTTGGCTTTATTGTCTGAAATAGATGTGTTTTCATGTTCATTCCTTGGCTTCTGATGCCAAGTGTCTTTATAGTGACTGTCCTTATCTATTAGCACAAAACAAGGCTGGAGAAATTTGGATTTTATGAGATGTCACACCAGTTCACCCCGTACCACTCCTACATACAAACACACACCAAAATGTCTACGGAGACTTGGGCTGATGTGTTTTAGGAAGGGGGCAAGTCGGAACTGTGGTGCAGATTGTAAGCACATCCTCGAGACTGGCAGCAACGGGCCTAAGTTGAGGCCAGCTTTCCCCCACTTTGCGCAGCTTCGTTCCGTGGGATAGGGGACCCCCACCCCAGCTGAAAGGGGGCCCTGTCCCATCAAGGAACCTATGATTCCCAGACTTAAACGTCTTTGTTAGAACTTGCTTGGAAGCAGTGCCTGCATTGCCACCTTCTAAAGAAGGTTCCTCTGTCCCTTGAGGCAGTGGGAGGGCTGTGAAAGGGGGCGCGCGGCAGTGGGGCTCCACCAATGTTTGCTCAAGGCGAGACTGAGCTCCATTCATCCTCCTGCCCGTGTGTGGCTCTGTCGCCCCCAGACGAGGCCAGCCCGGCAGCCTAAAGTCTGCATTTAGAACTTGATCCCATAATATAATGATTAAATGTTAGTCAGTGAAATAAAAATGCTTTCAGAGGGGGGAGAAAAAGGAGGGAAAGAGCAAGGAGAACAATACTTGTTTTATTTAACCACAAAAACTTTTTGAGAGCACCCCTTCTCCAAAGGATGTGAGACCTCGCCGTCCCCTGCAGTCCTTCCCTGGGGACTCAAAGCAGCATTAGGCTGGGTGGGGGGGGTGTCACTAATGTAAGCAGTGCCCCCAAAGTCCTGCAGCCAGTGCCCCCTTCTCTCACCCCCTCCCCTTCCCTCACCACCTCCCCCACCCCCACCTCCCCAGACAGGCAGACACAGAACACTGAGCAAGTTCAGGTTCAGGCGGGGCGGTGTGTGGGGGGGAGAATAAAGGTGCTTTGTGAAGGGGAAGGAAAACATTCCTGGGGGAGGTGAGGGGCTCGGGCCTGAATGTGGCCTCAGTCTGCTGGATGCTGTGCCCGGGCGGGTGGCGGGGGCTAGCAGAGGTGGAGGGAGGAGGGCCCGGCCCAGTCAGGAAGCCAGGGTGTGGGCAGGGCTTGTGGGAATGATTTCATTGGAAAGGCCTGCGATATTTTTTCCCCTCCTGTGTGTGGTTCTTGGAGAAAGTTGGAGGTGGTGGTGATTTCAGTCGCCTTGGCCGCTGCGAGCAGAGTTGAGCAGTGCCCGTCGGGGAGCTTGCGGGGCAGCCCTGCCCCGAGCCCTCCTGCCCTGCCCTGCCCTGCCCTGCCCGGCTGCCTTCCTCCACGTTCCCCTTCCTCCCGCTCTTTGCACCCTTCCCAAAACCCTCTTGGGTTCTCCAAGCAGAGCTCTTTTTGGGCTTCTTTTTCTTCTTCTTCTTTTTTTTTTAAACAAAGACTTTTGAGAGGAGCCTGCGCCACCTAAGGTCCTGCTGCATCCTCTACAAAGTACTAAAATGCCGAAGTGAGTTGTTGGCATTTGGACTTTTATGGATGGATGTATTTTTAACCAGTGTTTTTTTTTTTTTTTTTTTTTTTAACCTCTGTTTTCTCCTGTGTCTCTTCTATTTAGTCTTCAAGCGCTTCGACTGATCATGATCCCCTGGGCCCCCTCCCCCCCGGCTGGGGTAAGTACTGACTTCTACCCCTGTGCCCTCCCCTCCTGGGCCGAGAGCCTCTCCCGCATGTCTCCTGCCCTCACTCGCATCCCCTGGCTCCCCATGCCACCTCCTGCAGCACACCCGCTGGGGACACCCAGCCAGCAATGAAAGCGGTGAACTGGTAGATCGAGGGAGTAACTGAGCTGCGCCGCGCCAGGGTCACATTCATAGCTACAGCTAAAGGAGTGTGACCCTAAGAAAGAGATCCCCAAGCTGCTGTGTGGCTGTTGAGTTTATGCCCTCAGTGGCATTCTATCACAAAGATATGTAGACCCTGTCTGGTTTCCAAATGGACTTGCTTCAGGTCTCTGTCTCTGGTTGGAAGGAGCCACCCACTTTAACAAACCTTTCTTTGCAGCTGAGATGTTGGAGGACTCCAGCCTAATCCTGGCTAATGGCAGCCACATTTTAATTTGTGGCACAACTTTGAAAGAGGCCGAAGGGCAGCTGAGCATTGAGCCCTAGGTCATGATTCTAAAAGTGTAGTGTTGCTACCGTAACGTTGTGCTGGGTCCTCTCTGCTGTTAGTAGCTGCTTCTTACCTCTTCCAAGCCCTCAGTGTGATACCCAGAATAAGTTAAGGCATGAACATCCATGACTTAGGAGAGGTCGAGGGCTTCATAGCCATTCTAGGAAGGAGTGGCCATGCAAAAACGGGGGTCATTAGCCATGGTGAGACGACATGTTCTGCCACTCTCTGAGCTGGCAGGGTTTGGGTCAGTTCTGCAAAGCCCCCGAGTGCCCAAGAGGGTGATTTTCACAAGAGTCAGCAGGTATTTGGTTTAACATGTTGCTTGAGTCCATGCTGGCTTGGTGGTGTTCACAGATGGCGTTAACCCTGGGCAAGGTGCACTCCCCACAGAGGGGCGAAGCACTGCTGGGAAGCCGACAGTGGTGAGATGGGCATCGCCTGGAAGAGCCCAGCGTTGGGGCTGGGTCCCCTGAGACAGACCCAGCTGTTCCGTGGGAATAGTGGAAGATGTTATATCACTCCCAGGTGCACGGGACATCACTTAGTCAATTACAGCTGCACTCCAGAGTGCCAGGGGGACCTGTCCTTCCAGTGGGAGAGGCCAGGTAGCGAGGCTTCTGTGAATGTGTTGATTTTCAGTTTAGCCAGGCAATCCTGGTGCACCTAGGTGACCTGCCTGGCTCCCTGGACCATAGTAAAGTCATTGGTATCTCAGGGGTTGGCAGCAGGTCAAGCTTGAGAGAGTAACTTAGGATCCTTTCTCAGGCAGGAAAGGTCCATCAGTGACTTGGAGCCCGGGACCCGGAGTGTTTCTGGCTCTGTAGAGGTGGGCAGTGAAGCCCAGTCAAGTGAGTTTATTTCTGTAGCCATTTTGATAAATAATGGTCAAGTGAGTTTATTTCTGTAGCCGTTTTGATGAATAATGGTCACCAGGAAGAGCAGCTATAGAGACCTGAAAACTGTTCACCTGTACTGGATGGAAAAATATTTGAGATAGGAATAGAGGAGACATAGTCAGAGTCAGTGCAGTTGAACAGTCACAAGACTAGTCCAAAAGTGAGAAAAAGAACCTTCTGGCCACAGGCCAGGGAACCTTTCTAACTGCAGTCCTCTGGACTCAGCGTTGGCATCCCAGGACTGTGGCAGGGGTCGCTACTTCTCCCCCTAGGGACAATGGGACTGGACAGAAAGAGCTGCCAAAACAAACAGGAGTGGCATCAATGGCGAGCCTGCTGGTATCGCTCCTGCCCTCAGTCCCCAGGTCTCTTCCTGCCACCCCACGGGAGACTCCACAGCTGTCCCCTCACACAGGCCTGCCCTAGGCATGTGACGAATGCTCTAGAGTCCTGTTGCTCCTAAAACAAGATGCAGAGGTGCCCCCTGGAGGACTCACCCGCCCCCCCGCCCTTCCCCCCACAGTCATATCCCTCAGGCGTTCAGTGGGACCCTGAGGAACTGCACTGCCCCAGACCAGCTGGGCAGATCCCCAGACAGTGGTTGGCCTTGGCTCTGGCCCTCAGCAGAGCGGCCTCGAGGATCCAGTTCCCAGCAGCAGCAGCTCCTGGCCTGGGAGTGACTGTCTCTCGGGAGCCTCTGGGGATGTCTGCTTTCTGCTACTGTCATATATCTGGCCTTGGGTGGTCGCTCCATGACAGTTTCAGCCACCTCCTCTCCTTTTGTCTATATTTTATTTTCTTATTTCCCCAACTTTTTCGAAGTATGATTGACAGACAATGTCTGTGCTTACAAAATCCCAGTCGTGTAATAGATAGCAGGTCAGTCAGGGGCAGAAGCTCATTCTGGTGATGAGGGCTGGTGTACCCTGTTCTGCCTGCTTTTCAGATTTGGGCACCCTGGTTGTCATTTCTTTACCGGGACGGAAGCAGCTTGGCAGGCTCAGGGACTGCCTGAAAAGGGCAGCTTCCTCGGTGTTGGGGGCCCTGCCCCTGATTCCCACCCACCCACCTGGAGCTGAGGGGTTTCTCTCTGTCTATCCTTCTGGGACCGAGGCGGGGGGCAACCATGCTGACACAGCTGGATGCAATTACACCTCTGGTCCGGCCTGCCTGTCCTCTCCATGTGCCACGCTGCCCTTTCCCTCCGACAAGCCCGACGACCACAGAAGCTGGCACTGTACATGTCCCTCTCTTGCCCCATGACAGAGAAGCGGTCTTTGTCCTTCTTCTTAGTGACAAATATGAGTGTGCCAGGCTTTGGCCGGCTAAACCTTTCTACTATGTTGGCCACAGGGTTTGAAGTTCGGCCCCAGTACCCAGGAGTCGAGGGAAAGGACCCGGCTCAAGATCTTTGGGTCTGATCGCTTTCTCTCCCTTATTTCCCCCATGGCAGAGAAGAGGCAGGACAACGGACGGGTGTATTACGTGAACCATAACACGCGCACCACCCAGTGGGAGGACCCTCGGACGCAGGGGTGAGGATTCAGAGTTGGGGGGGTGATGAGAGCGTGATGGCAGATCCTGAAATAGAATTTGCAGTGGGCAGCGGGTGGTCACCCACAGGTGATGCTGGCCTCTCTGCTGCTTATTCAGGGTGCCAAGAATTTGATTGTAAATAGGTGGAGGGTGCCCCAACACCCCAAGCCCCACGGGAGGCCAGGCTAGGGTGCTTGCTGTCTCAGGATTGCTAGTGTCCACTAAGGCCAATGCCATCTGCCCAGCATTTTGGCTGGGGAACTTCTTTTTGGTCATGACTTGGGTCCTCACAGCTTGGGTCATGCCAGGTGCTTATCCTCCAGGTGCTCGCCCCCTCAAGGGCTCTGTAGAGCCAGGGGAAAGCAGAGTAGCAGCAGAGGCCCACAAGGTGGGACCAACCCTGAACCCCTCTTTCTTACGTTTCCAGCATGATCCAGGAACCAGCTCTGCCCCCCGGATGGGAGATGAAATACACCAGCGAGGGGGTGCGGTATTTTGTGGACCACAATACCCGCACCACCACCTTTAAAGATCCTCGCCCGGGGTTTGAGTCAGGGTAAGGACTCCCACAGGCCACAGCAGTGTCACCAGCACCGCCCCGGCTGTCCTAGGCAGGGGCTCAGTGGCTCCTGTGGTTGTGCTGTGCTCCTCACTGCCCTCTAGTGGCCAATGTTGATGTTGCCTTAGAAGGCTGGGGAGGGAAGGGGGAGCTTATTCAACCAGGACACCATTAGTAATATTTCCCTAAAAGCAAGAAGTCTAGCATTGTTTCAGGTTTTTCTTTGACTTTTCAAAGCTCTTGAGGGCAGTCATTTCCCTTTTTTTATGCCTTATTTTATTCAATTTAAATACAAAAAACATTAGCTTTCTCTAGGTCTAAATAACAAAGACAGGTGATTCATTTTTTGAAAAATTGCTTGGATTCCAGAACATCTTTGCTCTTCCCAGGACAAAGCAGGGTTCCCCTGGTGCCTATGACCGGAGTTTTCGGTGGAAGTATCATCAGTTCCGGTTCCTCTGCCATGTGAGTTCTGGTTCGGGGGCCTCCACGGAGTGGGGTTATTGAGTGAGTTCTGCCTGATTTCTTGACCCTGCAGACACTGGGATATCTGTGTCTTAGGCAGGGGCAAGATATGTGTCTCACCCCAGACTGGGACAGGAATGCCTGTTTGTCCAGACAGGAGGCCCAGTGAGCAGACACTGATATGAAGTTCTATTCTGTTCTTTTCAGTCAAATGCCCTGCCCAGCCACGTGAAGATCAGTGTTTCCAGGCAGACGCTCTTTGAGGATTCTTTCCAACAGGTTAGAGTATAATCATGGTGCCAAGACCAAGGGCAGGGCGGGCAGGGTCCCTCCTTCCACACTCTGTCCTCTGTCCCATGTTCTGTCAAACCCACACTGTGGAGTTTCCGAGGCATGGGCCTTGGTGACCGTGTCTGCTGGGCAGCAGGCCCTGGAGGCCTGGCCTCGCCCCTGCCTGCCTCGCTGGGGAAGGGGCAGGCTGGCCAGACACTCTGTCTCCCCAGATCATGAACATGAAGCCCTATGACCTGCGCCGCCGGCTCTACATCATCATGCGTGGTGAGGAGGGCCTGGACTACGGAGGCATCGCCAGGTGAGCTCGGTTTTCCTGAAGCCTGTGCTGCCTCTCACTGTGCCCCGTGGCCACAACGCTGCTCACATTCATCACCAGAGCTCCTGCATCTTCAGGAGGGGCACAGAGAGGGTGTTGAGAACATTCAGCCTCTCTAGCCAGTACCAGAGGACACTGGAGCAGGGACAGGCATCAAGCCTTCATTTGCTGGGCCAGGGGGGCCTGGAGGCTCCTGGAGAGGGGACAAGGCTCAGGACTTAGCGCTTTCCCCATCCACATCGTTATCTCTGTACTTTCACAACCAGTCTAGCTCCATCAGTGGGCAATGGCCACACGGATGTCCCTTCAAGTTGACCCTAGGCTTCCCTTTGTCCCAACACAGCCGGGCCAGGTGAAGGCAGGTGTCTCAGAGCAGGCAGATGCTGGGTCATGATCAAGGGCCCTCAGCTGTACATCGCTGCATGTCTTGTGTACAGGCCAGTACAATTAAAATGGCTAAAGCACCTAGCAAGGGCCCAGAGCACCGCCTTGCCTTCACCCCGTTGCCCACAGAAGATAGCAGGGTGTCTGGGTGACAGGGCAGAAGGGCCCTGCAGAGAGGAGCACCTTGGCCGTGGGCCCGCCCATACCGCTGCCCTCCCATGGTGTGGGGATGTCTTCTCACTTGGTGCTGGGCTAACTCGCTTCTGGTCTTGTGTTTGCTGATGGTGTTGCCTTCTGTGTTGGCCTCCCGTGGACGGATTGTTCTTTTTCCGTGGTGACCTCCTCTCCAGGCTGTGCTTGGTGGGCTTCTGGTGTGGCTCCCGCCCTGTGTGTCTCTCTCTGTGTCCTGCCAGTGGTTTTACCCTATGGTAGGTTACGTCATGCTGTTCTACCACAGGGTAGAACCACGGACAGGATACCGGGGCACCCTCTGCGTCGAAGGACTCCTCGTCTGCTCAGCCACACACAACCCAGCAGCCAGGGACCAGCCCCCTTGGGGTGTCCCTCTGCCAGTTTAGCTCAAGCCCAAAAGGACTCTGGATTCTAGCCAGAGGCTTGTGCCCTGCATGCAAATAGAAGCCACAGCTTGGGCGTGGGTTCAGATGAATGCATGGAAGAGGGTTCTGGGGTGAGGGGCGGGCAAAGTGCAGGGAAAGTGAGATGCTCACACTGTAGCTGGCGGGAGTGAGGTTCTCGATCTGGAGGCGGCAGGGATCACGGAGTTTTCATGGCTCAGGAGTCGGGGACACATTACCATAGATGCCCATCCTGCTGCCCACTTGGGATGGAAGCAGGGTGGTTGGCACCACACAGCACTGTGGCAGGAAAGCCGTTGTAATAAGTGTGTGTGTCTATGCTACTTGAACACAGTGTCCTCAAGCAGCGCACACTCCCCACAGTTGTTCACGGCGGCCCAGGGCACCACCAGAAGCTCTGGACGTCGTGCTGCAGGGTCCTAGGATGCACCACGCCGAGCTGACGGGCACGCACGCAGGTTTTCCTCGGCACCATCCCCGAGTGCCACCGTGCCGGTCCACCCTGGGTCTGAGGCAGGCTGGCTCCCTGACCAGCTGGAGACACTGGTCGCCGGGGCTCACCTCCGGGCCTGTGACTCCAGACTCCCCAAGACACTCGGCAGAGCCGTGAGTGCTGTGCGGGTGTGCAGCGGGATCCATCGTCTTGTCTCCTCTCTCCCCTGCCTCCTAGAGAGTGGTTCTTCCTCCTGTCCCACGAGGTGCTCAACCCCATGTACTGCTTGTTCGAGTATGCCGGGAAGAATAACTACTGCCTGCAGATCAACCCCGCCTCCTCCATCAACCCTGACCACCTCACCTACTTCCGCTTCATTGGCAGATTCATCGCCATGGTAAGGGTGCCGGGCTCCTTCTTACACTCTTCTGCCTCCTGGCGAAGTGTGAGGGGCTTCGCTGGGGCCTCCAGGAAGGGCGGCACCCCCTCTCCGGGCGTCTCCCTCTTCCTCATGGGACTTCTGACTCAGAATGAAAAGCTGCAGGTAGCTGTGGGGAAGCCGAGGGTCCTCGGTGGCCTCCTGGGTGCTCAAGGTTCCTCGCCCTGATTTGGGTAGGATTTGTCAGGTGGAAGCCCTGGCCCCTGGGCCACGGACTTGACTTAGTGTCAAGTGTGCACCCTCAGGTGGCCTCAGGACAGCAGCTGAGTGAAGCCACAGCTGCCTGCCTGCCGCCTGTCTCTGGGGGTGTCACTGTCTGTCACGAGCCACAGGTGGGAGCTCCAGCTGAGACCCTCTGGCTTTCAGGAAGGGACTTGGAATCCGCATGGGCTTAGAACAGGACCCCAGCAGATGGGCTGGCAGGGTGGGGCATCCGTCCCTAGTTGGGGCCCATACATCTGTTTATCTAGACCCAGGGACCTCGTGTGGCTGTGATGAGGGGCCATGCCATGTGTCCTGTGGAGTCTTCTGTGAGTGGGTCCCAGCACTGAGCAGAGGAGCCCGCTGGAGATGTCAGTGCTGACTTAGCTTCTTCCCGGATGTCTGCAAGTCCTGCCCTGCTCCCCACAGGAGGACCCGGGGCCCCTAAGGGTCTGAGACTAAATATGGTCTTTGGTTCCTCTAGAAGTTCTTGGCCAAGGTAGTGGCTCCCAAAGTGGGCACATTCTTCCCAGGTCTAGAGACCCGCCTGGCCCAGCGGCCAACAGGACAGCCCGTGAAACCCTAGACTATTACTCACCGCTGGCCGCCAGCTCGCGCCCTCCATGGTGTCTGCATTATTTTTGGCCACCTCTGCCACCGGCTCAGAGCGCCAGTGAGTCAGGGCTGCCACCTGGACTGTTCTGAGCAAGTCTTCCCTGCGAGCGTGGCGCAGGCCTCTGCTAGACAGAGGGTAGCCTGGCTGGGAGCGAGCGTCCCTGTGGCGGCAGGGCTGGATAAGATTCCCCCGCAAATCCCAGTCCAGGTGAAGTGCTCCTTTCCCAGACTCTGCCTAGGCCCTGGGGCCGCTGTAGCTCGGGTTCAGTCGGAGTGAAGAAGGTGGGAGCAGCGGCCTTTGACACAAGATGGCAGCGCCTGCCTCAGATGCTGTCCCCAAGCTCTCAGCCAGGCCTCTTCCTTCCTCAGGCGCTGTATCATGGGAAGTTCATCGACACGGGCTTCACCCTCCCCTTCTATAAGCGGATGCTCAACAAGAGACCCACACTGAAAGACCTGGAATCCATCGACCCTGAGTTCTACAACTCCATCCTCTGGATCAAGTGAGTCCCTTGCTTGCCCGGCATGCAGGGGTGCCGGCTGGCCTCGTGTGGCTCTGCTCACCCACCTAACCTGGTGCCTGTGGTGATAGGCAGCTCCTGTGGGACAGTTCTCCCCTTGCATCAGGAGATGTCTGTGCCACTGCTCAGGAATCCAGGCCACCTATGAGTCCTTGGGGCCCTGGGGTGCTAAAAGCAACGAATGGGGCAGGACCCAGGGACACGCTGCCAAGGTAGACATCTTGCCCCCCAGAGAGAACAATCTAGAAGAGTGTGGCCTGGAGCTGTTCTTCATCCAGGACATGGAGATCCTAGGCAAGGTGACAACCCATGAGCTGAAGGAGGGCGGTGAGAGTATCCGTGTCACAGAGGAGAACAAGGAAGAGTATATCATGTAAGCCAGGGGAAGGGGTGGGACCCAGGGGGTTGCAGAGAAGGTGTTTCCCACTCTGGCCTGGGGTTCCCTTGCTGGCCAGGCCCCACCTGGGGCCCACAGGTCTCCGTGCATTGCAGGAACTTCTCAGTTGGACCTGCCTTGGTGGGCAGCAGGTGCCTGGGCATGTGATGACATGAGTTAGGGGAGCCGGAGCCCCAGGCCTGTGGTTAGCCGCTCCCAGTTGGCCTTTTTTCCATGTGGGAGACTTCCTGACTCTGGGAATTTCATTTGAAGAAATTACCTCTCTCTTGACTGAGAGGATTTCTATGTCCCGCACACAAACCCACTACCCTGCGTGTGCTGCTGTGCAAAGCTCCCCGCACACTCCCCAGGCCTTGGGGCGCCCATTCCTCTCCATACTTCTGCACATCTGCTGTCCAGTGAGTGGTGGGGGAGGGGCGGGAGGGGCCTCAAAGACTCAGTATCCAGGGGTCACTGGGGGGCTTCCAGGGCTGTGCTCTGGGGCCTTGTGCACCCTGGTCTAGGTGTGCCAGAAGGTGCCGACGATGCCTCCCTGGCAGGCAGGCTGCTTGTCACCAGGGCGGGGCACCAGGCTCCAGCAACGGCTGGCCTTTGGTTTTAGGCTGCTGACCGACTGGCGCTTCACCCGTGGCGTGGAAGAGCAGACCAAAGCCTTCCTGGATGGCTTCAATGAGGTGGCCCCACTGGAGTGGCTGCGCTACTTTGATGAGAAAGAGCTCGAGGTGAGTGTTGAGGACGCTGGGCCCTGTGCCCTGCCTCTGGTGCGCTCCAGCGCTGACGTGCTCCCGTGCACCCGGAGAAACCCACTGACCCAATGGAGGTAGAGGGCAGCCGGTCTCTGTCGGGGTCTTCAGCCTTCACTCTCCCTGGACACCTGCATCGAGAGAACAGGGACTTGTGTCACCCATATTATTAAAACTTCCAGCAGAAATTGCTAGTCGGAGAGCTTTGGAGTATTTCACCTGCTGGCTGGTGGATAAGGCCCGGAAGGGAGATGGCGCCGGGTCGCCGACGCCCTCCTCCCTGACACCTTCCTCCCTGCAGCTCATGCTGTGTGGCATGCAGGAGATCGACATGAGTGACTGGCAGAAGAACACTATCTACCGGCACTACACCAAGAACAGCAAGCAGATCCAGTGGTTCTGGCAGGTGGGTGCTGGGTCCTGCCCTGCCAGGCTGGGCAGGCATCTTGGCAGGGACATTTTCACTCTGAGGAAACGGGACCTGATTAGACTCGAGGATCCTGCACCTTCCCCAGCACGCAGAAGGAGACGATGAACCCAGCTGTGGGGAGAATGGAAGGGGACTATGGCAGGAGGTGGTCCTCCGCGGTCAGCCTGGGGCCAGCTGTCTGCAGGCAGGAAGTGCAGCAGCCGTTGGTCCTCTGCTTCCCCTCCCACCAGAGGGACGGGAAGGTGGGCACTTGGCTCCAGAAAAACAGAATGAGCTTGTCACCTTGGGTTTAATGACCCAATTCCTTTATATTTGTATGGGTTCCATTGTTATTATCAAGTATAGCATACATAAAAAAGAATAACTATAACAGATACCCGTACTGTATGTGTATATCCATATGTATATAAATGTTTCAGTGGTGGTGAAATTCACATAAAATGCAATTCACCGTCATAAATATTTTGATAAACAATCTGGCAGCTTCTAGTACGTTCACAGTGTTGTGCACCTATCCACTAATCTCAGAAGGTCTCGTCTCCCTAAAAAGAAACCTCCCTGAGACAAGAGAAGTCCCATGGCCAGGTGTGAGTGTCCTGCAGACGCAGCCTCTTAGAGGAAGTGTGGCCGAGCTTTCCTGGCTGTGGTTGTCCCCGTCCGCCAGCATGGTTTCATGTCCTCCGCCCAGAGCAGGCCCCAGCTGGCCCGCAGCTGTCGAGCTCCATGTTAAGGTGAAGCGCCGGGGCCGGCTGGGTCTCCAGGCTGGGCCTTGTTTGTGGCCTTCCAGGTGGTGAAGGAGATGGACAACGAGAAAAGGATCCGGCTGCTGCAGTTCGTTACAGGGACCTGCCGCCTGCCTGTCGGGGGATTCGCTGAGCTCATTGGTGCGTTTTTCTGTATTGTGCCAGTGCCCTGGCTGGGGGTGAGGGTCCTGCTTTGGGAAGGCCGGCTCTGCTGACAAACGGTGCCTGTGCCTTGGATAACAGGGAGCAACGGACCTCAGAAGTTCTGCATTGACAAGGTCGGCAAGGAAACCTGGCTGCCCAGGAGCCACACGTGGTGAGCAGGCTGGCTCGGCAGGAGGTGGTAAAGCCGCGAGGGGCAGACAAACTCCTCATGGCCCAGCAGACTCGGAAGCTTCAGGGCTTTCACGCTGACTGCATCTGCGTGGCTCTGGGGTGTTGGGTTGGAGAGGTGGGGCTGTGATGTGTCTGCCTCTGCCTCATGCCCAGACTGCTCTGCTCCTGCTCCTGCTCCTCTGGGCAAGAGCTGCTACCCCAAGTGCCCCCACCTAGGGTGCCCCCTGTGCTGTTCCCTGCGCCGACTCCCCGCGGGTCCAGGAGCCCGCAGCACTGAGCCTGACACACGGGCCCCGGGCCCTGCACTGGGCCTGGCCTGGCAGTGCGTTGCTCCGGGAGTGTGGGCACCCAGCCATTGAGCTCCTTGGGCCCCTTGTGACCACTGTTCTGCCCTCCCCCCTCCACAGCTTCAACCGTCTGGACCTCCCACCCTACAAGAGCTACGAACAGCTGAAAGAGAAGCTGCTGTATGCTATCGAGGAGACCGAGGGCTTTGGACAGGAGTGACTGAGGCCGCCTCTCCCAAGCCCCCCAGCGCACACGTAGTTCTGAGTCCTCCCTGCCTGAGAGCCCGCCAGCTGCACGGCCCTCAGGAGGTCCCTGTGGATGGTGGCCCTGCATGGGACCACACCGTCATCCCCTGATGGCAGAAGAACTTCCCTCCTACCTGCAGGTGGCCGTCTGCATAAAGCCCCGAGTCACCTTAGGCCCGTCACCCATCGTGAAGTCCAAGGGTGACCCTCTGCAAACCCCCCCCCCTCCTTGGGCCAACCTGGGTGTGCGTGAGTGTGCGAGGGAAACTGCCCGGTCCCCAAGGGCGCGGCAGGAGCCTGGGCCTCATGTCCTAGTTGGAGGAGAAAACCGCCACTTTCAGGTGGCTGTTCTGGACTGAGAGCCGGGTCTTTGCCAGCAGAAGAGGTTCTGTCTTTACTAGAACTTTCCGGGGCTCCATGTGAGACACAGGTCTGAGAAAAGACACGAAGGCTGGGCAGCAAGGACGGGGGCCCCTGCTCCTCCCTTAGCAGACAAACGGTCGGACAGGCCACCTGCCTGGGGGTCAGTGGGAGGGAAACGGCAAACTCCCTCAGAGTTTTCCTTTTATATAAACTTGAAGCGTTTGTGTGTAGGGTTGCTTTTTGTTTTGCTTTTAGTATACTGCTGCCACTTTCTGTGGAGGAGGTGGAGCCTCAGGTGTCCCAGAGCCTTGGGGGACCCAGCCTTGTTGGTGCAAGAGTTTCCCAAACAGCTGCTCCTCACAAGAACCGGCTTAGCAGTCTGAGAGCTCAGGCAGGCCTGACCCGGCCGCTCAGTTGCCCAGTGGCCAAGTCCCTGAACTCGACGCAGAGGAAGGGCTTGGTGTCCCAAGCACCACTCCCAGCCTGCGTCGTGCATAGGGAAGAGTTCCCTTTCCTAGATAGTCCCCCTGGTGGCCCCCAGGGAGGGGCAGAGGAGTCCAGCTGCTCCCCCCGGCAGCGCTAGAGATCCAGGTGGCCCTTGGTTCCCTCCATAGAACGGCACATACCCTGGCCAGCTGAGCGCACTCATTCTGCATGGACGCCAGGCTTCTCTGTCCCCAGGACCTGACACCACAGAGAGCCAGCAGAAGGGCGCCAAGCTGCTGCCACAGCCTGGCTTGGTTTGTGGCACTCCCGCCAGCCTCCACCTTGGGGATCCTGCCGTGGACTGAGGTCTTCGGGCGTGCAGGCTCCTCTGGAAGTTGGAGTAATGGTGGGGGCACACTCGCTAGTCCAGGGCCCCAGGCTGACTCTCAGATCCGTCCAGGAGCCTCACGGACAGTCCCGCTTTCCTACGTCTCATCCTTCCTGGGTCCATGGAGGGAGAGCCGTGTCCAGCCACGCTGCACGTGCTGATCTGAGTGGCCCTGCTCGGTGCGACCTGGCCTTTTCTCTCCCGCTCAGTCACCTCTGGTGTTGCCCTGGACACGTCCCCACGCAGGCTGCTCCAGCAGGTGGGCAGGGGTGCAAGCAGCCAGCGAGGCACAAGAGCGTCAGGCTCACGGGTGTCCACGTGTGTTTGTGTGTGCGCATGCATACGTGTGTGCAGAGCTGAAGTGTCGGTGTGGAATGCCCTGTGGTAGAATGGGGTCGGTCACCGGATTGTTTTGTAACGCCCGCCCCTGCATCGGTATTGCCAGGTTCTTGTGCAATAAACAATCGCAGCTGTGGGCGGTGGTCCGTGTGGCTGTCTACACTGTCCCTGGCCTGCAGGCAACAGACCTCTTCTGCCAGGCTCAACAGAGTGGAATTCCCTGCCCTGCTGGCTGGGAGAAGCCCTGTGTGTTAACTGAGGCGGCCCCACCTCGGGGTGTGTGGCTGAGTCCTTGTCTAGGGATCGCACCTCAGTCCCGGGCTGCTGCCTCCCTGCACACTTCCTGCGCCCTCCGTGCCTGCAGCTGGCTGCTGTGGGAGGAGCAGGGGAAAGGGCAGGGCAGGGGGCTTCAGGGAAGGCAGCCTGGAGGACGTTCATTCAGGGGCTCCCATGAGAAGCGAGGTTTCCCAGATGTTGAGCTGATAGTCACATGTAGTTTGCCATTGCTTTTTTTTTTTTTTTTTTTTTAATTGTTGGACAGTTAAGGATTCAAAGGCGGGAGAGAGCACCACCCGGCAGGTCTTACATTTGAGGTTACAGTGATCATCATGGGCTCCTCTTGGAGAAGTGAACGTCCAGAGCAGGCTCCCTCCCTGGGTTCATCAGCTGAGTTCACTCCCCCAGCTCCAAAGCCTTCTCTCTCCTCCCTTCCCCTCCCCTCCGCTCCTGTCTCTTCACCTCCCCTCTTTTTTCCAGGGCCTTGGGTAGACTGAGAACACTCTATCACTGAGCTACACACCCAGCCCTTCCAGAACCCCTTTATTTCGGTTAAGCCAGGCCTTATGTATTCTAGACAAGCGCTCTGCCACTGAGCTACATCCTCAGCCTCAAAGCCCTTTCTCCACTTGACAGACCAATGCTTTCACAAAACGACTGGACAAAGTCCATGTATTATAGTAAGTTCAATAAGACACGCTGCCCTGAGAATTATTTCCCCACCCTGTCCCCCGAGGTAAGCACTGTGCGCAGCTGGCTGTGGTCCTTCCAGACTATTTTATGATATGCAAATCATGCACACAGAAAAATTTTAAATACAGCTATCGCGCATGCTGAACGACTCACTTTTTTCAAGCTATTGGGAACACCTTTCCATGTTGGCCACTCTAGATCTACTTAATGCTTTCATCACTGTGTGATGCCCGGTCGCCTCCCTAAGGTGTGTCGCGGCTGTGTCCACAGCTTGCTGCGCCTGCTCAGCTTCAGGAAGCATCCTCAGGCAGGTCTGTGCCAATGCTCCTCTTCCAGTACAGGGTAGTCCTAGAAGTTGGGTTGTTGATTATGTACCTTATTTTAAGATATTTAATCTTCGGCCACTCACTTTTGGAGGCAACCATTGTTGTTGGCTTTGTTTGGATTGCTCCCAATACCTTTTTTTTTTTTTTTTTTTTTTTCCCTCTGAGACCAAGTCTCATTGTGTAGGTCAGGCTGGACTTGAATTCACTCTGTAGCCCAGGCTGGCCTCAAACTCCTGACAATCCTCCTGCCAAGTGCTGGATTAAATGTGTGCGCCACCACACCCAGCTCCTTCTAGATAGGCTTTAAAAATCCCAATGAGTTCCTCCAAATTGTCCTTCAAAACATTCTTGCCTTCCCAGCCTCACCATGGCAGGAATCTTTTGGGACCGGCTTGGTAAAGCGCACCAGTGAGCTCCCTGTAGCCTGCTACCTTTTCCCTTTTCTAACTCGGGGCATCTTCCCTTTGAGTTTTATACCATCAGAGGTTGTCTTGTTTTTGCAGCATTTATATTCTGTTGCATAGCTATAAGGACATCTTCTGTATTTTGTCTATAAAGATTTATCCTAAAAGCTTAAATCAACACGACATTCCTATTATGGTTACATAAGACTTTACTAGTGTAGTGCGATGATTTCTTGCACAGGTCTTTCTAGGTTCTTGATTATTTCTCTTTGCTTTTATTATGGCCTCGATTTTTTTTTTTTTTTTTTTTTTTTTTTTTTTTTTTTTTTTTTTTTTTTTGCGGCACTGGGGATTGAACTCACAGCCTCACACCTGCCAAACAGGCGCTTAAGCCACTGAGCTAAACTCCCAGCCCTAGTTTTTTGAGGCAGGGTTGCACTATGTAGCTCAGGCTGGCCTTGCGCTCACGTTGTAGCCCAAGCAGGCCTCCAACTCACAACGCTCCTCCTACCTCAGCCTCCTGAGTGCTGGGATTAAAGGCATGTGCCACCACGCCCAGCCTTTTTTTTTCTTAAAGTGTTTCACATATGTATAAAACTTGACAGGCAGGCAGACCCCACACATGACAGAATTAGCCAAAGATACAGGATTATTTTGGAAATGAAGAACAGGGGAGCTTCCCATGTCACTCAGAGGCCCCTGTGGGGTCGCTATCAGAGGTGCGACCTCACCAGATCTGGAGAGCTCAGTACTTGCCATACCTTGTCCTTGTAGACCAGTGATGTGAACGTGCTAGAACTTTCATGATAACAATTGGCTGGCTGTGGCATGCTTGCCATAGGTTCGCCACCACTGTTGTAGATATTGGAGCTCATGTCATGATTCTCGAAAAACTTACATGAAAGATCTGTAGAAGGAATGCTTACAAGGTCCCAGCCTTCTCTCAGAGAAGAAAAGAGTCAACACCCAATGTCATGATCTGAATGCATTTCTCAGCAGCCTATGCCATGATATGATTTTAAATACCTTTTATGCAGACACCTTGACTCCGGGTGGGCTCAGGTACCGAAGGCAAAGGCCCACTGTCCTATAGTCTGTGCCTGTGGGAGTCGAACATCGAGCAGCTGATTCAGGTGGAAGCATACGGTTTTCCTCTGGCGAGTTTTCTAATATTTGTAACTTTGGAACATCATTGTGGACGTAGGGTGTAACTCCAACTCAGATGGTGCCAGTGACTCATTTTTTGAAATTATTTTTTATTTTTTTATTGTAAAATACACAAAACACAAATTTCATCATCTTAACCACCTTTTAAGTGTACAATTCTGTGGTATTAAATGCGTGCATAATGTACAGCCATCACCACCAACCATCTCCAGAACTCTTCATCTTGTAAATCTGAAACTATGATACAGTGATTCCCTGTTAGCCCTTCGTCCCTGGCAACCACCATTTTACTTTCTTAGCTCTTTCTTAATTATCTCGCATAAATGGACTCTTACTGTATTTTTTTTATGTGATTGGCTTATGTCACTTAATCACTTAACACAATGACATGATGTCTGCAGGGTCCATGAATGTTGTAACCTATTTCAGAATTTCCTTTTTATGACTAACACTCCTTGTGTTTTTCCCCACATTTTGCTTATTCATTCTTCTGCCGGTGGATACTTGGGAGGCTCCTGCGTTTTAGCCCTTGTGAACGGTGCCGTGAGCGTGAATATACAGACGCCTCTTTGAGACTCTGCTTTCACTCTTTTGAGAGTAGTCGCAGAAGTGGAATTGCTGATTATGTAGTGATTCTAATTTTAATTTCTTTTTTTTTTTTTTTTGCGGCACCGGGGATTGAACTCACAACCTCGCGCCTGCCAGGGCAGGCGCTTAAGGCACTGAGCCAAACTCCCAGGCCTGGTTTTTTGAGGCAGGGTCGCACTATGTAGCTCAGGCCGGCCTTGCGCTCGCGTTGTAGCCCAAGCCAGCCTCGAACTCACAACGCTCCGCCTACCTCAGCCTCCCGAGTGCTGGGATTAAAGGCGTGCGCCACCACGCCCGGCTTAATTTTAATTTCTAAGGACCTGCCGTGCTGTTTTTCACAGTAGCTGTACCATTTAGCATTTCTATCAATAGGGTGCATGTATTTCTGCAGCCTTGCCCTGTTAGCCATTTTGTTTTTTGGGTGCCTTTGTTTTGGTTTTATTTTTTCGATAGAATCCATCCTTCTGGGTGCGAAGAGTTCCCTCATAGTCTTGTGTTTCCCTAGTGATCAGTGATGTTGAGTGTCTTTTCATGTTCTTGTTACCCACCTGTGTATCTTCTTTGGAGAAATAGGAATTCAAGTCCTTTGCAACAATTGTTGTCTCTTCAGTGCTAATCTCCTCGGTTTGACTGTGGCCGCCCTTCTGGATATCCTTGAGGTGTACAACATGTTCTATTTCCAACTTTAGTTCTCTGAAATAGAAGCGACTACCTGCAGCCCTGTTTTTTTGTGTGTGTGTAAAAAAATTACTAGAAATCGAAACATGAGGGTCTCTTAACTGGCCTGGTGAATTAATATTTGATCAACTTCCTTGGTCCAAATACAATAAAGAGACACAAAATAGAAGAAGGAAAAGGCAAAAGAGAAGAAAAGGAGAGTAACACTCCAAAGGCTGGTTCAAAAATAAGATGAGAGCCGGGCGTGGTGGCACGCACCTTTAATCCCAGCACTCGGGAGGCCGAGGCAGGAGGATCGTTGTGAGTTCAAGACCAGCCTGGGCTGCAAAATGAGTTCAAGGCCAGCCTGAGCTGTCTCAAAACATAAGGCTGGGGATTTAGCTCCGTGGTTTAAGCACCTGCCTGGCAGGCGTGAAGTTGTGAGTTTGATCCTTGGTAGCAAAAACAAAGCAAAAACAAAAACAAGATGAACAAGTCTGTAGACAGGAGCAGAACCAAAGTGCGAAACACTGAGGAAGACCGAGGTCTGCTGCTCCAGAGCCTGGCAGTGGCACCTAGTACTCCACTGGGGCGAGGGGTGAGAGTGGGCTCCAGCACAGACAGGAGCTGGGGCCGGCTCCCCACTCCGCTTTTGACATCAGGCCAACCAGCAAACAAAGGCCATCTGCTACAGCTGGGTGTCGTCCGGGCTGCAGCTCTGAGGGTGATGAGGGAAACTCCCTAAGCTGAACCCACCCCGCTGGTTCTGCTCTGGGTCTGGGATCTTCCTGGGTCACCCTAGACCAAGGCCCCAAGCTGCTATTAGAAGATGAGGCTCTGGAGTGTGGACACCCAGCAGGGGAAGAGGCAGCTTCGAGGCCCTTAGGAAGGAACAGGGCAGGACAAAAGGAACAGCTCCGTACAGTCTCGGGGTCTCCATGTTTCAGAGGAAGACACACATGGGTGTACCCGCTGGCCCTGGCTATAAGAGGACCCTTTTGTGGAGGCCCAGGCATGACTTAGCAGGGTTCTCAAGTGGTCAGTTACTCTAGAGAGGAATGCTGTGGCTTGTGTGTGTCCTCCAAAAGTTCAATTGTTAGAAACCAGATCCCCCAAACAGTATGTCAGGTATATTTAGAGAGAGGGTCTGGCAGGTAATTAGCATCACATGCAGTCATGAGGGTGGAGCCCCCATTGTGGCATTTGTGGCTTTACAAGGAGAGGAAGAGAGACCAAGCGGGCATGCTTGCTCTGTTGCCTCACAGTGCCCTCTGCTGTGGTAGATGCAACGAAAAGGCCCCCACCAGATGCTGAGAAGATGCAGCCCAGGCTCTTGGATTTCCCGGCTTCAGAGCCATAAGCCAAATAAACTTCTATATAAACTCCTGAGTCCTGGGTATTTTGTTATAGCAACAGAAAACACTAGGACACATGGATCCTCTGCTTTCCCACTGGGCCTGGGACAAAAAGTGGGAGGGAACTGAGGCTCAAGAGTCCAGGCCACTGATTTCATGTTTTCTCCCATTTTTCTGCCCTGTGCCTGCCTCAGCCTGCTGCTTTGACCCAGGTTCCCAGTCCCAGAGCTCCATGTGACTTCTACAGCTGGGAGGAAGGAGGTAGCCACACTGCGTGGTCCTTGGGGAGGACCTGGGTGTCCCACCTTCTGCAGAGAAACTTGTAACCATCCTGCTTTTCATTTCTCCACTCCTTTTTTCTTTTCGTCCCTTTCTTGGTGGTACTAGGATTGGACACAGGGCCTTCACCCTGAACTACATTTCCAACCCATTTTTTATTTATTATCCAGAGACAGAGTCTCACTAGGTTACTAAATTGCCCAGGCTGGGCTTGAACTTGCAATCCTGGAATTACAGGTGTGCACCGCCAAGCCCATCTCGTTCCTGCCTTTCTGCTACCAGCTAATACTGAGTCTCCAGGGGGCTTTGAATGACAACTCTAGAGACACTGGGTGAAACCTTGCTTGGCAATCATATCTACCTGATTTCCAAGTTTCAGCATTGTTAGACATGTCTACTGTGGAATCCTTTTACATTCTCTTTGCCCTTGTGAATTAAGGGGTGTGCGTAGGGGGTAGTGGGGGTAGTAGGAATTGAAAACCCAGCGCCTTACCCATACTAGGCAAGATCTCTACCACTGGGCTACATTCCAACCCTGATTAAGGCTCTTCTAAAGCTTTCTTTATTGCCACTTTAGCTGAGCTGAAGAGGTGGTCAATCTGCTAGCTCTGTTAACTTGCCCTGCTTTATCACATCTGCCCAGGGTGGGGTCAGCCGAGGGACAGCCGGCAACTGGCAGCCTCGGCAGTGCACAGAGGCCGGAAGCTAAGCAGCCTTGACTATTACACTGCCTTTTAACTAATCTGTCTCTACTGCTGACCTGACCTTCCCACAGGCCTGCGCCCTGGCCTGGTTCTGTGGAGCTCCCCAGAACCTTCCTAGATGGGGCTCCTTCCCTGTGCTCTTGGCCTGGGCTCCCTCTGCTGGCTCTGTATCCCCCAGAAGCGTGTTAAACTCTCGGCTGCTACTCCTCAGACTGGGCCAAGTGGCTGGAACAAAGTGAAAATTATTTTATGTTCATTTGCTGTCGTTCATATGGATCCTGGGAGAAAGAAGCCATAGGTGACAGAATTGAGTTTTGAACCAAGTCCATTGCCCCCCACCCTTCTAAGAGCACTGGCTGGGTTTATTATGTTTCAGGGAGGGGTGAAGGGAAGGAAATGGGGGGATAGGGTTAGGATAGATTTGCTTTATTATCTCCAAAGCTGTGGTGGCAGTAGGTAGTCCTGTTTATGTATGAGGCATGTTTTACCTCTCCGTTTCCCATTAGTTATCCTCACTCTAAGACATTAATCAGGTGCCAGCATTGGCAAACACCAGCTGCTGCAGGTTACAGGGTGAATCCTTGTTCCTCCCTGTGGTAGGTGGACTACTTAGGTGGCCCCGGGACACTCACGCTGAGCCTGGTGGTGTCTGCCCTCCCCCTGAGTGTGGGCTGGTCTAGTTCTTACCAGTGGGAAACGGCAACAGGGGTGGGAGGTCACAGTTGCGATTAAACTGCAAAGTACCTTGGCCTGCTTCTTGCCAGTCGTCTCTCCCTGAGGCCTTCCTGACAGTGCTTTGAGGAGGCCGTATGGGGAGACCCCGGGGCAGGGGATTGGGGACCACCTGGACAGATGACTCCTTGAACAAAGAGCTATGATCTCCATTCTGGCTAAACCTGGCCCTGTCTCCATATACTGATGTGTACAGAGCTGGCTGGGCCATTTCCTTTTCCCTTCAATTGGCTCTAAGCAATGTAAATAGGGCTGGCTGAGGTGCTGATGTGTAATCTTTGAAGCAAGATGACAGTCCTGTTTACCCACCCTGTGACTCCCCAAAACATGGTTGAGCCGGGTGGGCAGGATGCAGAGCCACCGCTCCAGGGCTGTCAGTTGGGATCAACCTCGAGATAAGAGGCTGTGACTTCCCAGGGTAGAAAAGTTTCCATATCAGAACTGAAGCATTGTCCCCAAAGCATTAGCTGTTACCTCAGTTGTATTGTGCAGATTAGTCTTTCTGCATATCCTTCTCTCTGCATATTGCAGAGGTGCTTTCAGGCCTCCTACCCAGCCCAGCTCACAGCACTCACATATTTCCCACCATTCTCACAGTCCCTCATCCTCAAACCACTCCCTTCTTCATGAATTAATAAAATGCCAGTGGGGCCCTGGGTCAAGCCCCTTTGTTCTGATGAACCTTCATCCTGGCCGAACTTAGGACCCCCTTGGCTCCCCATAACTATAAATGTGTCTTAGTGTCTTTATTCTCACCATGGGTTGTACTGGAAGTGGTAGATTGGAATCAGCTTATTGGAATTCCACTAACTTTTCTATGGGATTACAGATATAAACTTCCCAGACCACGATGAGGTCCAGGAAGGGCTCTGTATAGCAGGGGACTCAGAGAGGCTGTGTCCAGCAAGGAACCGAGGCCCTTGCTTCAGCAGCTGTGAGGACTGGAATGTGGGAAAGGGGGTCCTTTCCTGCCTGACACTGGAGGTGCCGCAGCCTGTGTGTGACCCTGAGCAGAGGAGCCAGGCAGGCCCCACCTGGGCTCCCGGACACAGAAACTCTGAGACAACAAATGTATGTGGTTTTAAGTCATTAGATGTGAGGGTAATTTGTTAGGCAGTCACAAAGGACTAACACACTACCCTGGGCTAGATCAAACATCCTGGTTCCCGAATGCAGCCATGATTTTTAATAAACAAGAGCCATGGCATGGAGATTTTCTGTAGTTAAAAAATAACACTCAGCAGCACAGACAAAAAGCTAGCATCCTCTCCCTCCTCTTCTTGGGGAAGAATACTGGGAAGTCGGTGACACTTCAGTCCTGTCTCCATCCCCACCTGACACCCTTGGCCGAGGTCTGGCCCAGCCTGTGGCTGTGGCGCTCGGCCTTGGATATCAGTAGTGCTCGTCTGGGCCTCCAGCCAAACCCAGTGGGTAAGAGTCATGTCCAGTCTCTCAAGGACAATTTTGAGACCATTTCCTGTGCAATTATGGGGTGAGTGGCAGGGTAGACGGTGCTATTACAGCAGTGGATTAGGCTGAAGGACAGACAGTCTTTGCAGTTGCAGACTGTCACCGAGGTGGTTTAAGGGCACAGCACTGGCCTCACTAGCAGCCTCCGTGGAGCACCGGAGCCCCTGGGCCAGGGGTGTGGAAGTGATGCTTCTTTCAGGAGGAAGTTCCTTTCATCCCTGAACTGGGTTTCACAGTCAAGCTTGTTGATTGCCTGTAATTGGTTCACACTGGTTAAAACACGGGGTGGGCGAGAAGTGGCCCGTGCCCCTCTGGAAGGCATGCCCACCCCGGGCATCAGCTGTCTGCTGCGGGGCACAGAAGGCCCCTGCATAAATATCCTAAGCAGGGAAGAATGTGGGAGAGGGGTGGCTGAAGGGTGCACTGCAGATGGGTCTGAGGGACAGCGTCTCTGAGGCAGCGGTTCAGCCCGAAGAACTGAAGCATGAGGAGGAGCCAGCCAAGCACGCCTGGGCATCCATGCTGGGCTAGCAGGTGCAGTGGTTGGAGTGGGGAGGAGGCCAGTGGTCCTAGGCGTGGGGAGGGGCTGGGGTGAGGAGACTGGCAGCCCAGGGTGGGTCCCATGGGCCCTGATGAAGGGCTTGGATCTCAATCCCGAGAATAGAGGGGAGTCACCAGAGGCCCAAGTGCAGGAGCAGGGTGACCTTGCTTGCAGCCAGACAGTTTCGCTCCAGAGGCAGCGTGGAGCACAGAATGTCGGGGCCAGAGGTAAGCAGGAGGGTAAGTGAGGCCACTGTGGTCACTGGGAGCCATCACAGCTTTGGCACAGGCACTGACTTTGACACGGAGTGGAAAATGGACAGACTTGTGCTGTCTTTGGAGGTGGGGGTGTTATGATTTTACCAGTGGACTGGAAATGGCGTGTGGGGGAAAGAGCAAAATCAAGGATGACACCTAGGAAGGCAATTTGCTCTTCCTGTGAGCCAGTGCAAGTCATGTGAGGCCCAGGACGAGAAACAAGCCAATTTGCCCTTCCCATGAGCTGGCAGAAGCCATGCTGGGCCTGGGAGGAGAAGCAAGAAGCTAATTCTCCCTTTCCATGTGCCAACCAGTGCACAGGCTGGGAGACATGAACCCCGTACAAAAACAACTTAATGCTTGTATTGTTTGATTGACTTTGCAGGCCTAAGACTGGTAGTCTGAGCACTGATTAAGAGGATAACAATATGCAGTATAGCAACTATGGGGGATTTCCTTCTGTCTTGTTTTCGAAATCCAATATTGTTCTCACTATTTTGTTCCATTTTATTGTTTTGTTTTCTTCAGTGTTGTTTTGGTTGGTTTTATTCTCTTCTGTTTTATTTTGATTTTATTATGTCTGATGGTATGGGCAGCAATTTTGAAGTAATAAGA
>RJWM01008061.1:0-75180 GCA_004363535.1 Dasyprocta punctata | reverse complement strand
CACAAACAATGACTGATGTGAACTTGTCAGTGCAGTCAAAGATATATATATAATTGCTTAGACTTGCTGTGAGTTTTAATACATTCAATTTTATTTACTCAAGATTTTAACTTTGAGTTTCTTATGAAAAATATAAATTTAATAATCCAAGATTCAGCAAAGTGATGTTCTAATTAAAAGGCTGAGATTCTTTTAATATTGCTCTGTCCCTCTGGTATATTTGTATCTACAGCATCATATTTAGTTGTTTGTAAAGAATTTATGAAAACAAAAGCAAGGATATGTATATATTTGCTTGGACTGACTGTGATTTTAGCAGAAGACTCTCAAAGTAGCAAATGCACACAGATGCCTTTTTCAGAGCTGGCCAAATGCCCTTGGTCAGGAACACTGGTCAGTGGAGCATTGCCCCTTTGTGTTGGTGGTCAACAAATTTAAGAGAAACCCCGGCTGAGAACCACTGCTATAGATTGTTGATTCAGGGAATATCCAATTCTTTAGTATTACTTAACACTCTTAGATATTTTTTGGTATAAGGGTATATTTATACTGGATGCTTTATTATTACTTTTTCTTAATTTTGTCCTTTTGTAGACTCCAAACTTTGAACACCAAGACATGTCCATAACAAAAAGCCCAAACTGAAAACAAATAGCAGAAGGTCATTCCAAGAGGCCTGGACAGAGTCATTCAGTCATTTGGAGTGACTGAATGCAACAGGAAAGTGTTATAGATCCTGTGTAGTGAAAGTGCTCTGTGTCCTACATCAACTGTCAGGTGGCACTTTGGCACCAAACACAAAAGTATTCCCAAACTTGGTGAAACTGGAAAGAGTTTCTTGAAGGGAAATTGAGGAAATATCATGCCTAGTATCTTAGTTTTTGCAGGTATCTTCTAAAACTAATTACCTGACAGCTGCCAGCTTTCAAATTTCACTTTGCATAGCAAAACATTGTAAGTCCCTCTTTGGTGCGATTTTATCAACATGACCATGTTGTCTGGGAGTAAGTCCTTCTTTCATGATTTCTCAAAGATAAAATTGTCCAATGCATTTCTGAGATGTCTTTTGTCAGAAATAGTGTTAAAGATTAAGTCCTGCACCTGGTGATGCTAGACAACAGCAGCTCATCCCTGACTTACGAAAGGTAGCCTACTACTCCATGTGTTTCGAAGCACAAATTCAAATAATCTTGCAAGGCTAGCAGTAATTTTGCATTATGCTATTGGTGATTTCATGACAGAAGAGCTGATGAAACTGGTGTTTTGCTGGCAAAAACACAAGCGATTAGTATCTACAATGCTGTGATGGTGGCTTTCTTGTCACAAGGTGTAAAACCAGAAAAAGTGGTTTAAATTACTAGTGACAGGACACTTTGCATGGTGAGGGCAAGATCTGCTTCCACACAGCTCTTTGTTAAAGAAGCAAAACAACCAGCAATTCAATTTCATTATATTATAAATCAAGAAGCTCTTTGTGCCAGGGAATGCAGCAGAAAATTAGATGATATCCTCAAAGGTGTCACAAAAGTGGTGAACTACATCATACTCATGCTCTTAATTTTTTTTTGAAATACTATAATTTTTGACAGTTTAAAGCATTTCATGATGAGGTTCAGCACAGAATAATATTTTATTTATATACAATAATGTAGGGTGGCTGAGCAGAGGACAAGTCCAAGAGATATTTGTAGACTACTTGGATGAAATTAGGTTGTTTATGAATAAAAAAAGGCAGTAATGTCCACAGCCTACTACAACAACCTCACATTTTTTACATATTTACACTACAGTTCCAAGTACTGAACAAAATGTGTAGGAAAAACAGCAGAAAGAAAGTTTTATAATATCAAAACATCCAAGAGAAAACTGTAGGCTTTTGAAAGTGGGTAGCTGAACTATTTTCGAAATATAAAAATGCATTTAGAAAATTCTGCTACATTTGTGAACAATCCTATAAGCCATCAGGAAATCCATGAGGAATTTTCTACTATTGTAGCAGCTGTAAAGATTTGTAACAGATTTTTACACTTTCCCAAGACAAGAAACAACTTTATGTTTTCTTACTTCTCCACATAAAGTCAAATTTGTAGAACTTGTTCTTTCTTACTTCCGCTGGTTAAATTTTATAAATCTGGAAATAGAGCTATTGGAATTTGGGAAAGAAACTTCTATCTCAAAAATAAATTCTAATGCCTGTGTGCAACACTTGGGAAGTTAGTGTGAAGAGGTGACAAAGGACGGCACAATTAGCAGTTTAAGTCAGAGGCAGCACTTGGGTTTGCTGTTCTTTGTTTGGATTATCTTATGCTTGTGAGCAGCTGTTTTCAGTGTTTAGGTTTCACTGCAGTATTGGTACTTTGGTATACGTAAGTGGGCTTTGGGTTGCAATTTGGGCACATTGTCTCTAAAATGTTCACCATCACTAATTAAAGGAAACGGTTATTTTCCTATACTTTGCTAGTTTCAGAGTCCTCTGCTGACTTTGGTACTTTCAGAATATATAGATTCCCATGTTTTTGTATCTAGTTGACTCTTCTAGTGAAAAATTATAAAATAATATCAGTTCATGATACTAAGTGACATGATAAATCCTCATAACAGTAGTTTAAAAAAACATTAAATGGGTTGAAAATACAGTTAGTTTCAAAATTCAAATAGGAGGTATATTAGGAAATTTTATACAATAAGCATGGAATTTCCTATATTCAAGCCCCAATATAGACATGAGATTATAAGCATTTTTTGTGTAAGAATAATTCTTTTAGTGAAAAGTGCAGTAATAAGGAAAGGTGTTCATGTTAACTACTGTGTTTCCAACATTTCACTGGCTCATTTGACAGGATCAAAACAAGTTTCAGTGAACTGTTGTAGTATGTGTTTTTAATCCCAGCTATGTAGGAGGATATGGCACAAAGATAAAAAGTTCAAGTCATTTTGGAAAATTTAGGGAAACTAGGTCTCAAAATAATAGTACAAATAAGCAACAGGCATAACATAGAGGTGAGAAAAACAAGTCAAAAAGCAAAACAATACAAAGCAGTGCAAATTTCAAAGCATCACATGATCGATATACATGAATACGAGTGCAGTGTATAAACATGTTGAAAGCTACTTATGGATTTTCTTCTTTTTTCCAATCATTAGAAGTAGGTCACAGTGAAAGAAAGTTTTTAACTGTTTTATCATCGCCTTATGACTTTCTAATACTTACATATTAGATGTGTAGATCTACTTTCCACTGATCAATGACTTTATCTTGGTTCATAAAGTAAAATTTAATTGTGTAAGAATATAAAATTTGGCAAGTCAGTAGTTGTGTTGAATACAAATTTCTCACTTTTATTTACTTAGAACAACACATGTCAATAAAAATTGAGGCATTCATCTACTTATATCCCAAAAGGAAGTAACCAAAAACAATTTTAGGAAATCCTCTATTTGATCAATGACTCAAATATTTGGTCCTGTATGTCTAATTCAGTCAGTATAAAAAGCAACAGTTCAGAAAAAAAAGAGGATGAGGTTTTCAGTGTTAGAGGAACCTCTTAATATACCATACAAGAGGCAACTTCCTAACTAGAAATCCTGAAATGAAACACAAAGACTTATGTGCCTTTTCCATACAAAAAGGAATGTAAGTTATAGCCTTAGTGCTAATAGTATTTGTATCCAGCTATAACATGCATGAAATGTGTTTTGTATAATTATTACAAAACCAACTACCTTGCATATTATTGCTCCTACAGGAAAATATTTTCCAACTTTAGAATAACTGGCATGAAAAGCAAGCTTTCGAAATGCAATGTTTAAAAATTAATATCAAAAAGCTCTTTTTCTTATGTTTTCTATGCATTTCATTACATTTTAGTATATATACATGTATATACAAGCATCTTGTAGTGTTAAATAAAATAAAAAATATTAGTACTTCATTAAAGACATTATGGTATTAATTCTATGCAAATATTTTTGGCATTTAGATACACTCTCATTAAATTTTTGAAGATAAGAACAAATTTATATGTACAATATCATCATAAATATCATTGTCAAAAGTGTATTCAAAAAACATAAGAATACATGCAGTGTAAAATGCAAAATGCTGTGAAAATTCCATGTCATATCTGATTATAAATTTTAGGTATCAGCTTACTGAAGTCTCAAGGTGTCAATATATTGAGTTAGCCATTATTTCCAATAACAAAAATAAAAGAATATATCAAACAGAATTTCTGAATAACACTTGAATCAGTAGACTCATCAACATAAATTACCCTCTATGCAACTGGACCTTAAATAATCAAATGAAGACTTGAGCAGAGTTAAAGGCTGAGTAAAAATAATCCTTTTTATATATCTGACTATACTGAATCTGGAACAACAGTCTTCTCAAGGTTATAAATTTGTAGACTGGAACTTATACCATGTTAGCTCTCCTTCTCTTCAGACACTTACACTTGGATTAAAACTATTGCAGAAGATCTTCCAGGTGTCCCAGTTGCCAGCTGCTGATCTTGAGGTTCTCTTTCTCCATATTTACTTGAGCCAGTCTTTTATAGTAATTATAAAACTATGGACACACATATGATATTCAGTTTCTCTGAAAAACCCAGACTGATACACTATATATATTAAATTTTAAATTATTTCGAAGCATGTTTAGAAATAAAGATTTTGAAATACTCATTTTTTGACTAGAGGTTTCATTGCTTTGAAGTTGATGTAATATTCAGTATTAACTCAGCTATCTTTTTTCATTACATGGTCAAGTTCAGAATTCCTCTCTTCTCCACTATCAAATAAAAACAATGTTAATGATATTCCACCGGCTTCAAATTAACTGATTCGTCACTTCATTGCACAGCTATCTTGCGTCTGCACTTTGTTTTCGGAAAGATATATTTAGACAACAATGAATCATTATGCCCTGAATTTTTTAAAATATTAGAAAAAAGTCAAACACACACCCCACCCCGCAAATCACAGGGCACTATAATGTATACAAGCACTTACCATCTGAATTGGCTGTACCAGTGGGGTTCAAGACTTACACATTGAATGTTTACCACAAAAAGTTATTATGTTAAGACCCATTGCTATTAATCTTCCTCAAAATATTTCCCCGTGCTTCACTCTTATCCTTTCATTTTTTTGAAACAGTTCTTGAAGTCCTCTTTTGTGCTTTTCTTCATGGTTGTGATAAAACACACATGAATGGTGCTATCCAGAGCCACCCATTAGAAAAGCAGATTTGTAAACCATCACTGTGTCCGCATCCACGTTATTTACTGGACTTGGCACCATGTGACTTCTGACTCTAACCTAAATTAAAATGGGCCAGGAAAGAGAAACTTTTCAACAGATTAAAGACTTAGAGACAACTGCAACACTGTAACAAAAGACATGAAAGAGAATTTCTAATTTCAGAGAGTGGCAAAAATGATGAGGTAACTGTATTCAAAGTGAGTGGGAATATCTGGAGGTCTTGACGGCAATGTTTTTTTTCTGTGAAACATTTTTAAAAATTTAAGCATTCACTGTAATTTCCTATCACACTTTATACATTGTTGGCATACCTCTAATTAATAAAGTGGATTCATCTCTATGATTTCAAATTTTCTCTCCTCACTTTTTCCACTGTCTGTTTTGCTTTAAACTGACTTGAAAAATTAGTAGCATGCTTCTAAAATCAATTTACCTGTATAAAATATCTGCTTCTGATTGACATTAGAAAGAAATTTTTAGCGTCTCAGCTTCTGAATCATTTAGTATCATTTATATAAGGTAATTATCTGAATAATTAGAACTCTTGAAAATGTTCAAAATTTTTGACTGGTAACTTCCTTAAATCACTGATTAAGACTGTTCTTTTTTAACTATAAATTATATAAAATGACAGATAATTACATTCTTAGAATCAAAAATATTTCTTTCATTCTCTTTAAATTTCCCAACTATGAGTACACACACAGTTTCTGGGGGAAACTGAGTACCGACATGTATTTTTTTTTTCTGAAAGTGATTGAAATTTTATCAATTATATTACTGGTTTTGATTTTAGACAGTTCTGGAAGTGACCCTAACTTACTACTCGATTAACTTAGTCTAATTTTATTTGGTTAGACTTTGTAATAGCTACCAATAGAAAATAATATCCTGAAAATTTAAGTGAAAAAAATCACCGAAACATCCAATCAATTCATTATGGTAAAGTAGCTTCATTAGTTTGATAATACAGTTGAACATAGTTAGGATCACATTCTGAAAGATTTGCTCAATTTATTTGGAATAATCTCTAATTTATTTTAAGAAATATTTGGGAATCATCAAGCTTTTAAAAGTATTACACTTTTAGGAATTCACAAATGTTAATTGTTTTTATTTAACATATCAAACTCAGGTAATTATTCCAAATACTAAATATGGAAAATTCTACAGAAAGCATTTTCTTTTTAATTCATGAAGTTTTCTCATTATCTTTCAGACACTTCTCTGAGTATTGAAACATAACCAGAAAAAAAAATCTCATAATGTTTCATAAAATTGTTGTTATATCAACAATAAATGGTGAAGCAAATTTTCGGTGTCATATGGGTGCAAAGATGAGACCATCAGACCTTTGTATCTGGAGGTCCTACAAAGAAGTATCAAAACAGATATGGATCAAAAATATTTGAAAACATTCATGTACACTGGACATGTACAGACTTTTTCCTTCTTATTATTTTCTAAACAGAGCAACAGAGATACTATGGCATTTATAGAACCAGAATATACATGGATTTTAGTATTCATGGGTAAGGGGGCTCCTGGAATCAACTCCTAAATCAATTGAACAAATAATTCTCAAACACCGTTATCAAAATGTGTCATAAGTTCTATTCCTGTCACTTATTTGTTTTTGTTTGAAAGTGATCATAATGATCACTATAGGAACTACAGTGATATATACACATGTGCATACATATCTATATGTTTATAATTAAATAGTAGTTTTAAATTTATTGGCAGAAAATATTTATGACTGTGATAAGGACAAAATCTGTGAACTGAAAAAGTGAATATGTGTGTCTTTTGTTCAATACCTTTGGAAATTTGTCCTTTTACCTCATATAACCACAATGTTTATTATATAACACAATGAAGACCATCATTAAAATACTGCCAGTTTTAAGAATCTAGATGCAGTTGTTCAGGAAGGCAGGAATATCCTTGTCAGTTAGTAAGAAAGAAATGGCAATATTAGAGGCAGAGTCAGCTCCTGACCACAAGAGTCCAGTGCGACAAACTAACCCTGAAAGTTCTAAGGATTCAGTAAAGGTATTTACCTTGGTGGTAACATGATGACAGTTACATTTTTGGGAGACTGGAGAAGGGATTGTAAAATCAGTGCTGAAGGAAAGGAGGTAGGTTTAATGGAACCGGGATCCAGGTGAGTGATAAGAGGGCCCTAGCAATGGGTACAATGAGACAGTGAGTCCTTATACTGCCTACTTATGTGCTGTTTTGTGAAAGGTATAGCACAGGCATGAGACTAAAAAGAGTAGACAGCAAATGAAAATTGATTTTAATAGTCAATTGAAAAGAAAGTAATTCAGTATTTTGAAATGTTATGTTACTGGATTATCTTTAGATTTTGGGACCTTGTACAGAAAAATGGAAAGAAAGGTGCTAAAAAGGAATGGAATCAAAGGCCGGGAGTCTATCTTAGTGATAGTGGACTTTCTTACTATGTACAAGGCCCCTATTTGATCCCTAAACTTGAAACTAAACTATGGAAGTGTGATATGTAAATCATAGAATGCCATGACTTTGTAATTAGTAAATATAATTGAAATATTACTTTCCCAAATCAAAATTAGAACTATAAAGCATATTCTTCCCACAGCAGGTTTTAAATTATTTTCTTCTGTTATAGCCCTATGAAGTATTGCTTTGTAATGTAAATAAGAATATTTTTAAGTATATAAAGATATAACATTACACAAATTTAGTGCTTATTATGCTTATTCAACAATGAAATACAAAAAGGGCTTCTAAAACATTTTAGAAATAATAGCAACACTTAATTATATGCAAATTAAATATTCGTATGTGTGCATACATTCTGTCAACAGAGCTCTAGTGCGCTAGTGATGTACAGCTTGTTGAAAATTTTGCTTTTCAGAATAACGCTGGAATAACCTGCATTGTCCCATATTCATTTGCATGAAGATGGGATTCTACCTGCTTGAAATGTATAGAAATGGAATAACTATCTTAATCAAATAATATGAGATTTTTGTTTCATCTTAATTTTGATCATTGTACACACAATTCTTTTCAATTGCACCAACTAACCCTATTATCTACCCTACTCATAATGTCTGTTTCTTCACAATTTTCACATATTTAGAATTATTAAGCATCTCAGTCTTGAGAAATATAGCTCAGTAGTAACTTTTTGCTTCAATGGACGTTATTTGCTTATGAAAAAAAGTGAACATCACTTTCAGGGCCATGATGATGATTCTCTCTCCATCCATGCCAGGCTAAAGGGACAACTTAAAACTGAGGACCAGTGCACAGGTTCCCATGCTCTGTGCTCTGGTGTGAAGAGGGCTTTTGCTGCTAAAGAAGACATAGCTCTGAAAGGTGTTACAGTCTCTAATCAGACATTGATTTGCTTAGGCGTTATTTCTCTAGTATAGTAAAACTACTGGAATTTAGATCATTGATCTAGTTCTTAAAAACTATTATTGGTCATATTTATTTTTGCACCATAAAAATACATTTTTAAAATAAGTTTATCCATTAACATTATGCAATAAAACAGCCATGGTTTATTTCCTATCATCTTGTTTTGACATTCTATAAGGCAATTGTTTGTTGTTGTTGTTGTCATTTTGCTTTTGTTGTTGTTTTTTAATTGTTTGTTTGCTTCCTAATTTTTCTGTTTTTTCTCTTTAAATAAAAAAATAGAAAAATTATTTAAAAAATAAAAAAATAAGTTTCTCCTCGGTTAACAAAGACATAGCATTCTATCATCAGGATATAATACATATCCACATTTTCTTTTGTATGATATATAGTTACATTTTTATCTCAAAATTTTGATCCCTCAAGTACATGTTTTGGTGTAAGAACAAGCAGAAGGTAGCTCTATTTTATTTTCAAGTAAGTAATCATTTCCCTCCTCATTGAAATGTCACTTTTAACATTAACTGCAAAGTGTATTGAAATCTATTTCTGTGTCTTTTTCCTGCTCTGCTTATTTGTCAAGTGTGCTGAACTGTTTCTATTACTGTCGATTTGAAGTACAGGTGGGGAAATTCTACCTCACGTATTTTAGAATCCATTGATATTAAGTGTTTACTGTCAGAAATTTTTATTAAGCTTTGAAACAATAGCTCTAGCTGACATTTTAACTGATACAGTATTTGAGTTGGAAAATTTGAAAAAAAATGTATTTTCATTTGACTAGAAATAGTAAAAACCTAGAAGACAGAAGAAATTATCTTGCAAATGGAATGTTAACCAGAAAATCAGAAGTCAAAAACTAAGAAAAGGAGGCATTATTTTCAGAAGAGTTAGAATGAGATGAGATAACGCTTAGAGTCTTTGCTGATCTGTGATGGATTACAGTTTTGGTCTTTCATCAGTTGATACTGCTTGTTGCTCAGCTTTCACTGGCTTAACTGCACCTCACTTCAAAAGTCTTACAAAATATGCCTCTTGCTTTACTATACATACAGTGGCATATGACTGCGAAGTTATACTCTCTCTTTTATGTCCTCTTGTGTTGACCTATTATTAATTTCACATATTCTTATTCTGCAGACCTATCACTAAGTACTTATGCCATATCCATACCCTAAAATGTAGTCTCAGATATTATTCCATTCTTGGGATTATCCTAGATCTCACGACCTTATTTCCCTAGCACTGACAACTCATGCTTCTCAACTAGTCTTTCAAATCATAAACTTAAAATGTGGTAGATGCTGAACTAGTTAGAATTAATTCAAGACATAACATTGATAAGCAATTACAAGACAAATTTTCAGTAAACCATTTTCTTTATTTCAAAATTGCTACCTTCCAGTGCCTCTTTATCAATACAACTCATTATCCACACTCTGAAACTCAGTCATGAGTTGTTTCCTTCATATGATTTATAGCTAAATTGTCCACAGAAACATTATATTTCAGAGGTGGGGCTTTTGGAAGGTGATTGAATCATAAGGAATCTAACTTTATCAGAGGATTAATACTGCTATTAATTCATAATTTGATGGCATTATTGAAATGTAAAGGAAATTTAGGAGTTTGGATCTGAGGCCAATAGTTCATGGGGTAGTTACTTTGGGTAGTGTATTTTGTTCCTCCCAGCTGGGCATGTTGGCACATGACTAAAATCTATATAACTCGAGGGGTGGAGGAAGGAGGATTCTAAGTTTGAAGCCAGCTTGGGATAAATAGTGAGGTCAAGGTCAGCCTGAACTACATAGCATGATGCTGTCTCAAAAATTAATAGTAATAATAATAATGATGATGATGAAATAAAATAAAATAAAATAAATAAAATAAAATAAAATAAAAGTACTTGATTTAGTAGCACATATACTAAAAATTGTCTCAGGTCACTTCCTGTCTGACTCTCATCCTCTCTGCTTCCTGGCTGCTATGAGATTAGCAGCTCTCCTCCACCATGGTCTTCAATAAATAAGATGTTTTTGCCTCACCACAACCTTAAAAGAATTGGAGCTGTTCAACCATGAATTGAAACCTCTGAAACTGTAAGCTGAAATAAATCTTTCCTCCTATAAGATATTCTCATCAGGTATTTTGTCACAGCAACATGACACTAACATAATCTTCAATCTTGTCTTTAGACATTCTCTGCACCTTCTATGCTAAAATGATTCATTAAAATAAGGCCATATCATGCTGACAATTTGTAAACTAACCTATTTCCCTCCCCCACATGGTCCTCCAATTTCTGTGTTTTGTTCCTCCACTCTTTAGAATAAAGTTGTTTGAAGGAGTTTTTTTTTTTAAATAAAATTTTGGCTTTCAATTTGTCTTCTCTCATTCTTAAACCATTTTCTATAAGACTTTAATGGATAATCCCTTAGCATTTTATACAAAGAACTTCTTTCAGTGTAAATGCTTGACCTGTCCTTATCATTTTACAAAGTTGACAACCTCATGTTGTTGTCTTGGTTTTGCATAACTATACTGATGAATCTTTTATGAATAAGTCTATTTTACTGGTTATGCCTCACTTATCTAATTTTAAAAGTTCTTTCAAGCCTATATTTTGGTGTTTCAAATGGTTGTGGATTTATATGTTTCATGGTCTACCTTGTCCAATGTTTACTATGTAATTTCTACTATAAAATCATAACTCTCAAAACTGTATTTCTAGCCTGAACCTCTCTTCCCACCTATGAGCACATATAATCATCTTTTAAATTTCACTATAGGTCCCATTCCTAAAACAAGTTTTAAAATTACATTCCCTAAGCAGAACTCTCAGTGCATACCACTGTTCTGCTTTTTCCAGGCTCCTAGTGTCAGCAGGGTGAAAGCTCACCCTCATCTTCACTCAACTCAAAGTTTTGTTTATTCCTTTTGATTTTTCTGTCTTTTCACATTTATTATATGTGCAATTGTTACTGTCATCTAAATACTCAGGTCTGTCTACTATTTAACATCTACACTGTTTCTTGTTTGGTCCTGGTCATTATCATCTTTTACTGGATTAATTGTTATAAATTTATTTTTATTTTTCTTGATTTTTTAAAAAAGCAGCCAGAATAATATGCTAAACATTAAATGTTGTGATAGAAATCGTGACTCCATAACTGTTTAAATTTGTAAAACTATACATCAAATAAAATGAAATCCATTTATTTACTGTTTAATATTTAATATACCTATAGATGAGTGGATATTTAACTTAGACATATGCACAGGTACTTTAAATCAGATCATATTACTTCTGTTCTCAAAGATGATGAGGGACTCCACATGTCTCTCAGAATAAAAGTAAAAATCTTTGCAGTGTCATCAAAGTCATCTTATATGATGGCAGCCTTCCTTACTCAGTGTATTCCTACCTTCCCTTTCCACATCTCTGATATAGACTCTGCCTATATTTGTAGGCCCATAGTGACCACAAAAAGAATAGTCCTCCCTCAGGCTGTTTACACTTGTGCTTCCGATTTTCCAGAACATTGATTTTCTAGATGTCATCATGCTTCACTGTCTCTTCTCCTGTAAGCATTTGATCAAATGCTAAATGAGGCGCCTTCTGACCACTTTTGACAGTGAAATTCACATACTTTTGCCCATCATGCTTTTTCTTCTCACTTCCTTAATTTTTCTTTTAATACTTTTCATCATCTCATTGACTAGAAAGTCTATTTATATCTGCATTAGGTAAGCTTTAGATATTTTGACTGGTTTTGTTTACTTGTATGTCCTACAGCTCAGAATGAAATCTTGATCATACATGCTGTATGGTAATCATGTAATAACATTAGACTAACAAAGACAGAATTATCTGCATCTTGGAATGATTAAAAAGTAACTTTAATCTAAATTTCAATGATTTGGCAATGCCATGGTACCTTGGTTCATGAACTTGATTCTTTCTGTGATTCTAGTCACAAACCATGTTGGACAAGAACTGAAACAAATTCATTGATTAGGCTGAATGTTGATCTTACAGGAAATATGATTCAGTTCTCATCCAGTTCTGCTTAGGACTAGAATCATGGAGAGAATTGAGTTCTTGATCAGTGGCCACACTGTATTCCCTAATGATAGTTCAGAATTTTATTAATATAAAAATCAGTAAAACATAGAGAATAAAAGTGAAGGTGAAACTGTGTAAAAGTAAGTATACTTCCTAACACCTGAAATCAGTTAGAACAATAAAATAGCTTATTCAATAACAACATATTCTTTAATTACAACATATTTATTACTCATATAATATAACAATTCACAAAACAAAATTGCTTTAGGTGGTGTGGTTGCTGAAGATAGTGCATTGATTGTAAGAAGCACAATTCAGACTTGAAGACAACTACATCTTTAAAAGTAGAAAAGGGAATCAAAATCTACTTCAAATTGCCCCCAGTTTCACATATGTAAAATATTTTTCAAAAGACCAAAGAATTCAAAATATAATAAAAGTGGAAGAGACTAAAACAGAAGTACTCATTTAGTCAAAGTTAGACCAAATGAAACTTGTGTAAACCTCGACTTTTAGCAAGAATAAGTCAGGTCACAGGAAAATGGGTTAAACTCTTAAGTTTGTTGTATGACAATTTTATATAAATACATTTGATTAAAGTGGAAAAATAATAACTAACAACACATAAAGGAAATCAAATTGTGAACTATTCCTATACGAAAACCTGGTATCAATCTTCTTGTTTTCAAAATAATCATAACTCTTGAGTCCTTCATTTTGCTAATTTGATTACTGAAAAGTAGTTATCATCTAGCCAAATGTCTAATTTAATCATCTGGAGCTGAATGTACCCATGGTGACTGCTATTTCAATATTGCCACATTTTTAGTTCTCTGCTTATAATTAATCTTATGCAGACCATTTTTGCATAAAGTAAATCTCTTTATTCCTTCTAGTAATTGCATATCTAATTTACTGTGAAAAGAAGTCAATATTGCATCTGCTAAAATAACTAAAAAGCAAAACTGAAAACATCCGATAATCATTTTTATCATTTAGTTTTACTTTGTTAACTTCTGGAACTTTGTAGATTATAGTCTTGCTTGACAGAAATTTGAATTAATTCCTCAGTTTGAGGAATTATGTGTTGGCATGAAAGAATACTTTATTTTAAACACCATGAGATTCTTATTGATAGTTATATAAAGAAAGCAATTTCATACAGTGATGATAGAAAACAGTACACTTACATAAGGCTGAATTTCTTTTTTTCTCTTTTTGCTTTTTCTAAAGTTGAAGCCCAAGGGACAAATATGGAGCAGTGGAAAATATTTTGAACTGCTGTTAAGTTGTAAAATATGCTTGAAAAAGTGCTTACATTATTTGTTATTTTCCCTTTTAGTTGTAAGCCAACCTGCTTCATAGAAAATTATCTTAAACATAATGCTGACTTCTGATCATGCCAATATAAGGCTTGATGAATAGATTTGTTCTGTTTGGGGAAGGAATCACTGAAAGATCCACAGGGGTTTATGGGCTGGAAACACCCGGTTCACTTTAATAAAAATGTTTTAGTTTTGTACCATACTTTGAACTCTTCAGATTACATTTATGTTAGCTTTCATCTGACTTTATTAATGCTAGTGCGTTATGAAGTAGTACAAGTAAGACAAATTCCAATTTCCTGAAAACCCGCCCCCCAAAGAAAATGCTTGATTGCTGAATATTAAGTTTTGCTAATGAATATAGCTCCTTAGCACTAGTTTAAATTTGGGGGTACATTTGATCCATAGATTTTGACAAATATGCAATTATGCTTTGATTTTCTTAACTCTATAGAATCAATGACATGCATATGATTTTCTTTTTGTCTTTATGTGTCTTTTCTCTTCTTGGCTGCAATATCTGCTATAGTTTGAATGTAGTTCTTCCTCTTCACAATTGAAATTTGAATTATAATACCTACTATGAGATATTAAGAAGTGGGACCAGATGGGACACTTAAGCACTGATTAGAATTTTGCTCTTGTGACTGAATGAATCCATTTATTTAAATAATGGGTCACCTGCTATAGCAGCCAGTTTGATGAGGTCATTTATGAATCTTTGTATTGTCCTGTGATATCTGCACTATCCTGAGATTCTACCAACAAAAAGATGGCTGTCAGACATTGAGCCTCAAACTCATATTGGAGCTGTGAGCAGAAAATTAATCCTCTTTTCCTTACAACTTACTCATTGTGAGGAATTGTGCTATCAGTAGATGAAAACAAACTTGGTGTTCTCAATTTATAGACTGTGTTGAAGGTTGAAGTGGTTATTTGACCTCTAATTTTTCCTATTACTGATTAATTTTTTTCTGAAGCGTTATTGTCAAAAGATGATGGTAATCTACTAGACAAAATTTGTTTTCTTTACCTGTCTTTTTTTTATTTTTGGTGAATAGTGTTATAGCAATTCCTGGCTGGGAATATTCAGTTAAATTCTCAAGATCTGTTTGTAGTATCAATGACTCTGAAATGAAGCCTCATATCAAGACAATCACTCTGAAAAATAATCATGTTTTATTAGTTAATATAAGAGATATAATTTTCTGAATTATATTCAAATCTTTCATCATTAGAAAATATGTATCATCTTATGTTACAAGATATAAAAATAAAAAAACCCTAGATTTTTACAAATTATTTATTCATTTATAAAAAAATGAAAAATGGACATTCAAAATAAATGATTTTAACAAATACAAATTATCTTAATAGCATAGATCCTGTGAATAAATATATCATTTGATAATTACAAAAAACTATTCAAATTCTTTCTCACATTTTAATTCTCATACTTCTTGTACATTTTTAATGATTCAGATTAACTCATAAGCTTATCATGCCCACTTAGCAATTCTGTAAAAATTTAGAATAAAGTGATCCTAATTATGTTTGATAAACCTTAGAACTATCAGATAGTTTCAGTTTATTTTAATTAAAATAACATTATTATGTATATAATATATACCATATAATATACTATATATAATACAATATATTATATACAATATACTAATCATATTATAATATAATATTATATATTATTGCATATAATATATACAATATAATAAATATGTTATTATATTGTTATAATATATAATATATTGTATATTAATATTATGGTTCTAAAGTTACATAGTTGCTATACTTCTTTTAGTAGAATCATAGTTCTTTTTTTACCTTGGTGAAAGTGATTGTTTCATAATAAAATGCCACATATATTAATATATGCAGTCAGAAAACCCAACTTTATTAATTACGGTAATGGTAATTTTTCTATATTTCACAGTGTCATTTTAAAAATATTCTTGATTTATGGTAATAAAAACTTCATAAAAGTGCATGTTGTAAATTCTTAAGCATTCAGATACTCTTACTTTACATTTCTTAATATGGATGCATAGTTTTCCAATATTTTTAGATAATTTTATTTATTTTTATTTTTTCATTTTTATTATTATTTTTTTTTCAGTACCAGGGATCGAACTCACAACCTCGTGCTTGCCAGGCAGGCGATTATACCCCTGAGCTAAATCCCTGGCCCCAATAATTTTAAAATGTAATTATTGATTTCCATAAGAATTGAAACAGAGGCAAAAAGTTAATAATGAAATAAAAATGGTAATCTTGAGTTTAGATATTTCTCTGATGATGCTCCGGGTGTGTTTCTATCAGTTTCTTAAGTGGATTGTAAACATTTGAATAATTTCTTAAGCTAATTTTCTTAATCTTAATGTGTTTTATAATTACTATTGTAAGAAATAAAGACCACCATCTTGGTTTGTTTTCTTTATTAAATTCATGTTTTAAACTTAAGTGACAATGTAAGCATTATGAGGGAACTGCAACAGTTTCACCAAACATGTCTTTCTTCATTTTTCTTTAGATTTTGGCTATGCCTTCAACAGTATACCCAAACAAATTCAGTAGGCTGATAAAACAAAAACTTCAGGTAATAATAATAGTTATTATTAATTATTATTACATGATAATAATTATTCTTAACAGTAATTATTCTTCCTTAAAAGATTTTGAATTTTTTCCTTGCTAATGGTCAATCTATCAAAGAATTATTTTCACTTATAATTCAAATATCATTTTAAAAAATAATAAAGTATTATTCTTTGATATGTATTTGTGGGATTTCAATAAGAACTTGAAAGTTCCATTGCCTAGGCAAAAGACGTGAGATTTATATTCTACTTTGAGACAGTAGCTAGTGCTTTGAAGCTATCTGCTTTGTGGAAAGATGCACAACTAAAAGCTCATGCTTTTCATTAGTTGCCCTTGACTCCCCCTTTACTCAACTTCCTTCTTTACTTTCATGCATGGTTATCTGATTCCGCACCAGCAGAGGCCTCTTCATTTGTCATTTAGTTAAATTCCAATTCTCCTGAAGCCTCAAGCTGATAACATTAATTTCAAATTCAGTTAGCAGATTTCCTTTCTCAACGGTCAACTCCAATCTGTGACATGCTGTTTATTTAATCTGCCTGTCAACATAGAAGGCTCAGTGATAAATCACTGGTACATTTCTGGTCTATGCCCTGTCATATCATATTCCAATTGGTTGGCTTTAAAACAGAAGCATATTGTATTCTTCTTCATTTCTTGTGTGGATATTATAAATATTCCAGGCAGTTCTGCTCTGGTCATTCAGTGACTTGTGTCCACTGAAACAATTTGTATTACTAAATTTTCGATTTGACTATTAGATTAACTTTCTGATTTACAGAATTTGGGCCCTGGTGCTCAAAAACTGTGTTTGTCTTTTTTGTTGTTGTTTGTTTTTCATCGTAGCATTAAATAACCTCAGAATAAAATAAAATAAAATTTACTGGGGGCCAAAATCATCCCTGGGCACCACTGTTGGAATATGTACACATTTATACATAGATGGGTTTAAATGTTACTTTAACTTAAAGATTTCCTTTTCGATGTCTCATTATTATTTAATTAACATCTCTTATAGGTTACACACAAAAAAGCTTACTCGATACAGAAGATATATGCAATATGCCTCATTTTACCTTCAGATACTCTACCTTATTTCTCAGTGGCATCAAGATAGCGTCAACAGACTTCTGGACATAACACAATGAGTACTTTTAAGAAATAAATTATTTACTTAAGTTTCTCAATGGAATGGACAACAGGACTCCAAACTTATGTTGTACCAGTGTAGAAGCAGGAACTCATCATTCTCAAACTAAGGGAGCTTCTGAGCTGGGCATGCACATACCCTTTCACCCATAAAAGCACTGATGGAGTGTATCAGAGTGTACTGCCAGCATGCCAACATGTATATCAATGAGTAGGAAAGCAGTTCCAGAGTTAAATAGTACAGACAAGACCATGACTTGGTGACATAAACATCACTGAGAAAGGGCCAGTGTGGAGGGCAAATTCTGCCTTCCTGATCATGACATCTTGCCTGGCTCCCCTCTTTAAAGAGCTTAATCATTTCCTCTTACATCCTAACCGAGAACTAATGCCCAATAAATAGTAAGCAGTAAAAAATAAAATAACTATCAAATACATCCTATTGTACTACAAGTAAAATCATGATAGATGTATAGGATGTTAAAATGTCCAACAAACTTCGAAGGATATTACTTCTTGTCTATTAACTGCATATTGATGCTTGCTCTCTTGCCTACTTGAACAATTGGTTACAATCTGACTGGAGGTTCTTCTTTTGATTCAGAAAGACTTACAAGGTAGTCCAAGAAGGACTGAGCAAAATAATTTAATTTTAGAGGAAAAAAATAGACATCATAATTTATTGGAAGGTGAAAACAAACAGGTACCAAGCAAATGAACTTGAGAAGGAATCCGAATAGATTGCCATAGGGACTCTACGTCTAAGGTTTACACTTCCCACCCAGAAGACACATTGCTGAATGATCAGTATAAACAGAGCAAAGATATTCTTTAGAGAGGTGCGAATATCTTACTTTTGGGCAAGAAAGTTCTACCAATCTAATGATGTCTTTGTTGCCACTGGAGCCCCGGCCTTGGACGTCTTGCTCTCATGAGTCATGGCAACTTCCTCTTGGCTTAGCTTACCCGTCTTTCCCACAACATTTCCCATGCCTCTTTACTCTCAAGCCCCTAATGGTACTCAAATTTTTCTAATGCATAGTATGTTTTACTGAAACTTATTGGTTATTTCAGATAACAGTATATAGAATTTTCTGACACTCGATTTCTAAAAGTTTTGCACTGTTTCATGCCTTTGGAGGTAGCAAATAGCCTTCTTTGATTGGTGACAGAGTGAATTGCTGCAATGAATTTGATAATATTTTTGTTTTGTTTTGTTTTGTTTCTTTGTTTTGTTTTGTTTTTTTGAGGCAGAGTCCCACTATGAAGTGCAGACTGGCCTCAAACCCACAGCAAACCTCCTGCCTTAGCCTCCCCAGTGCTGGGATTATGGGTGTATGCTACCATGTCTGGCCCTAATTTGATAAGATTGACTACTTTTTTATTTCTAGCAGCAATATCCAGTTGTTCTAAAAAAAAATGGGAAATGTTCTCAATCACAAGTATCCTTTATGTAAAAGCAGAATCCTTATGTTTCTCGTGTAGGCTTTTTCTTATTTTCTCTCTATGGATTCCGTCGTATTCTCGCAAAGAGCTGCTGAAATTTGTAATCGACTTGGCCGCTTGCTAGGAAAAGGCACAGCAGTGCAGCTCTTGTGTGCTATGATAGGCACCTGGGTGTCAGATGCTCACCTCCAAGAACACCTCTGGAAGGCAGCTCCAGTCCAAATGCTTGTTTCATTGGCCTTTTTTATTTTTTATTTTTTAATTATTTGGCTCTAAGTAGATAAGGAAAAACATAAAATCCTATTTTTCTTATTTTTTCAGCTTATGAAATAGTCGGCAACTGGATAATAAAAAACATAGTATCTCTTTCATTCTGTTATAATTTAAATTTTTTAATAAGCATTTTCATTCCCACATTGTTTAGGCCACAAACTGGGCAGCCAGTAAGAGGTGTTTTGATTTAAACAGTGACTATTTGTATAAATGAACAAATTTGTACATAATTTCAAAAAATTGAAAGGGGTCACCAAATATTGACAATTCACTATTTATCATAAATGATGTTGGGAATTTGTTCCTTAGTTATTTGACCTTACTGGTCACATGCAGTCTAATAATTTCTGGAAAAACTGTTTAAAACATAAAATTGGCTTGCCTTTTATGAAAAAAAAAGTGACAATTAACGCTGTGGTTTGTGTCTGGGTGTCCCTCCAAAGCCTCATGTGGTCATGGGGGCTGGTTTCTAGACTTTGTGATTGATTCATGGTCCAATGCTGGGATTATGAGTGTGAGTGCTGCATCCACCTTATGGTGGGAAGCCTGCATACAACATAAGGGACATAAAGAGTCTTCTCTCTGCTCTGTTTCCCTTTTTGCTCTTGTTGCTTTTGCTGTCTTCTGTTACCAGGCACTGTTGCCACTGTTCCATGCCCCTCTGCTTTGGAACCAGACCGGTATGGACTGAAACCACCAGGACTGTGAGCGAAATGAACATTTCTATCTTCAATTTTGGGTGTTGGGTGTTTAGTCTCACCAATAAGAGAAAAGTAATCAATATGATCAAAACTAAAATAACTATCAAATTAGGTGTATGGATAATGTGAAAAAGACTGACAGACTTCAAATGGTATTAATCATTTCTTCTTTACTAATGCTCACTCTACTTCATAGTCATATCAATAACTTAAAATTTCCAATATATGTATGGAAATCATCTTTTTCTTGATATTAGTTATGATATTTACAATTTTTAGTATTGTGACATTTATGTATTATTTTATTTTTCCATAGTAAAAAATATATAAGTATATGTATATGGGACAAAATGTTTGATTTTAATAATCCCATTACATTTCATTAATTAGCTTTTCAGTGATTTGAAAACCATTAATAATACAGTAATTTTGGAGAGAATACATCACATATCTACCTAAAATCTAATATTTACCTATCAGAATGCTTACAAGAACCAAAATTTAACCATACAGGTAATTCAAAAATTTAGTTTTTGAAAATATTCTTGCCTCATAAATGACAAGAGTCAAAGTTTCACGAGAACTCAAATCATTATTAATGATTCATTTCTCCTTTATAGATTTAATAATACATTAGCACATGTTTAGCCTTCACATAATTTAATCAGTGTTTTGTTCCTTTCAAATATTTTATGTGATATTGAATATTAGATGAAATATATGTTATTGAAAGATATCATCTATAGTTAGTACAAATAAGGTTGTAAATAAACACAGTTTTTGACAGTTGTTTTACAGCGAAAGAACCAATGTCATCACTGACAATAAGCCGAGATGCTTACCCAAAGAGTAGACCTAATGCAAAGTTTAAGACAGCACCTCTAAAATGTCTTGATGTCTGTTTGTAGACGATCTCTTTCAGTAAATGTCTGGGTGAATTTGTGACTGAATGCTAATGTCTGGCATTTAGGTCTCAAGCAATACATGCTCCTGGGACTGCCTCTCATAATCCTGGTAACGTTTTGAAAGGGATGGTGTTAAAGAGGAATAAGGAGCAAGACAAAGTGTCAACTAATGTCAAAGCCAGAAGAACACCACTGGGTCATGTTTAAATCAGGAAAGCAGGGCCAATACCTACATGTCAGTGATAAATTCGTGTATGAGTATGCTCAGTAGGCCTTATAAAATGCCACTGGTGGAGTGGCTTATGGAGCTAAACTCAATAGTTCCACTATTCAGGACACCAGAAATTCAGATCAAAGTTTGGGCAGCTCTTGGTATGTTTTCATGTGCCTTTCATTTTTCATGTATACTTCAAGTGACTCCTCTTTTTGCAATACAAGCACCAGTTTCATTACGTTAGCGTTGCACTCTTATGAACTCCTTTAATCTTAATTATCTTTTAAAAAGACTTATCTCTAAATAAAGCCACATTGGAAATTAGATTGATGCAGCAGTTATATTTATTCTCAATGTAATTTTGACATTGAACTGAACTAACATACATGTATGCTAAAAGGAGGGAAACCAGTAGGCTAAGAAAGCTATGTGGGGCAATGGAACATCACAGAGTTGGAAAGTGCTTACACTCATGTTTTGCAAAATTTCAATTTTAAATCTCTGTATCGAAACTGTACCTGCCATCCTTCTCAACTAGCACTAATGATAAAGCTCTTTATATTTATCTTTATCCACAAGTCCCCTATCGAGACCTTTTAATGAAGACATAACTTATTCTTGTCAGTGTGGTCATGTAATAGAGACAACCAAAGCTTCTAGAAACCTGGCAAAAGCATCGTAATTTCTATAAAAAGTTAAGAGAAAAGCAAAATGATAAAGATTCTGAAATACTTTTGTTTTTGTTTGATATAAACTCAACATAGTCTTTAAACACTTTAAATCAAATAAAGAAAACATCTTTTCAAAACTCCATTTTGGTAATCAACAAGAATATTTGACTTGCCTGAACTTCATTTATCACATGGATTTGACGACTAAAGAATTTGAACTCAGGTTTACTAAAAAGTAAGAACAAGGGTAGAAAAGACTGTCATTTTTTTCCCTGCTATGTCCTAATTTCTCAATATAGCAGCAACTGGTCATTTGTAACTATTGCTAGCTAAATACTGTAATTTAGGAAAGACAATATGAAAATAGAAAGAAAATGTGAAAATCATACTATTCATATGATCTAAATAATCTAATTTATACAATTTTCATTATTGTTTTTTCAGTGCTGGGAACTGAACCTAGGGCCCTGTGCACGTAAGGCAGGAGTTATAACCATATCCTTAGTCTCCCAAGTGGTCCGGGTATAAATGAATCATACATTGACTATGATTTTAGATGTGTTCAAGTTCAATCCATGCTTAGAGTCATTATGACTCCAAACCAAAATGTCTTCAAGCATAATCCATATATTTCCAAGTCTATTGAGAGATTATAAAGTTTAAACTCAGGCTTACTGGAAAGGAGGAACTAGGTTAGAAAAGAATGTATCTATCAGGGTATGGAATTTTTGTTCAGTTTATAGATGTGTCATTATTTGAGATTTGTCCTTAAGTGGGAGGTGGGCATTTGAAAAGAAGTGGCGTAAAATGAAAATATCAGGTCTGTCATGGTGGTACACACCTATAAACCCAGAACCATAAGGCACTGATGCAGGATGATCACAAGTTCCAGCTATGTAAGTTAATAAGAACCTGTGCAGTAAATAAACAAGCAAACAAATAAATAAATGTATGTTTCCAGTTGTAGGTCAGTGCTTGAAAGATAAAAATATGAGATATTTTTTGCAGTTTCCTGGAGATGTATATCATTAAAGTATCCTTGAAAACATTGATTTAGTTGGATTCTGGGTTAAGCTGCTTATGAAGGGCCTGTACAGAAGAAGAGTTACAACACACAGTGCAATAAAACTTGAATATATCACTCTTCATGAATTAAATGACACAATAAGACAATCTTAATAATAAAATGAAGAAAGAAAATAAAATAAGTCAAAAAGATAAAAATGAAGCTCTGTAGCAGAAATAAAATGAAGGAGAATTCAATACAATTCTAGAAATTTGTTGTTCACAATATTGTGTTGGCACTGTACACTTGCAGAACATTTTTTCAACAATTCCTTAAGGCAAATAAGACAACTTACAAATGTATATAGAGCTACATGATAAAAACAGGATGTTTAGTTCAAAACTTTCAAGTGACATATATTACCCCTTGCATTAAGGAACTCAAGTGTAGGAGTTATGAGGCAAGCAAAATAATAATCATCTGCACTGGGTTTTAAAAATGCTGCAACACAAACAGTTAATGGTTTGGAAAGACCACTTGTAGACTTGATAACATTACCTCCAAATTACCATGAGCAATGTTTTTTCATTTTCATTTATATGCCAAGTATAAAAGCTGTAAGTGCCATGGGATCTGCCAAGGATTTTAGAATACAGGAGAGAAAATAATAGAATGGTTAAAATGAAATATGGAAATTAATTGATATGCAATTATAAGAGATTATTAAAATTGCACAAAGTAATATCCAAGCACATATGTAAATTATCATTTTCAAAGCACTGAAGTACATTTATTTTGTGTTTTGAAACTGAATAAACTGGTTTTTAAAAGAAAATTCAATTGCCTTCTCTAGCTATTTAAAATGTGGATACAGAACAAATAAAGTGATAAAATGAGCCATGCTAATGAGTTCCCTTCAGTCAATGAGTCTATCTGATTTGACTTCATTTCTCTAGAATAGATGGATCAATGGTTAGGAAATAAAAGATGATTAAGTAAATGTTTAAATAATAAAATGGAACTGAATCTTAATGAACATTATCATCAGAGTCAATCTCAGTTCAATTCTTAGAGCCATCAGTTATACGTGGGGATGTCTTGGAAAGTTATTTAATCTGTAAGACTTATTTTTCCTTTTCTTTAAAATAAAAATAATTGTTTCTACTTTGTCAGGTTGTTATAAAGATTAAATTTGTTTATGCAAATATAAAAGAAATGTAACACACATCAAAAGATAGTATTCAGAAAATAGCAATTGTTGGTAATTCCAACTTTTTACTTACTTTCCAGGACTATTCCTTAAATCTCAGACAAAATACCTCCTCTTGCAGGAAGTCTGCCTTAACTGTCCCCAACCAAGAGTGACTCCACTCTCTACTGGTTCTCTTTGTGTTAATATGTAGTATAGTGCATACTTTTAAAATTGCATACCTGTTTTTAAAATGTATGAACTATCCATAAAAATATAATGTACCTATTAAGGAAATGCTATGCTATGTTTAAACATGTATATATTACATAATGTTCACATAAGGATAGGCATAATTAATTTCTCAGAAATTTACTATTCATTTATTTTGAAAACTTTCTTTTTTAAATAAAATTTTTAGCACAGTTTAGATTCATCATAAGGAATTTGTACCTATACACGTTATATCTTACTACCTCTTTTTTTCCAATTCCCCTCTCTTCTCTTCAATTCCTCTTACCTTCTTTATTCACAGAAGTTTGTTTCCATTTTATTCTTCTTTTCCTCTTTTTTTTTTTTTTGGTTTTCTTTCCATCCTCACTCCCAATTCCCCTTTCCTTTTGAACAATTACTTCCTATTTCACAATATCTATTAAACATTTTGGTTCTTATTTACACTTTTAGTTTCTCACACCAGAGAGATACTGCAATATTTACACATATGTGTCCAATTTATTTCACTGAAGGGTAAGTTCTTGAGGTCCATTCATTTACCTCTAAATGTCTCAAGTTTATCCTTCTTCATAGCAGAGTCACACCCAATGTATAAAAAAGCCATTTTTTAGAATCTATTCCTTTGTTGATGAGCATTTGGGTTGTTTTCAAGATTTAGCTATTACAAACTGTGCTCCTAGAAACAAGGATGTGCATATATTGCTGTGGTATGATGCTTTTAATTTTGGGGGGAAGACACCAAGAGGGAATTAGCTGGGTCAAATGGAACCTCTAGTCTTATTTTTTCTGAGGAACATCCACAGTGATTTCCACAGTGGTTGCACCAGTCTACACTACCATTAATAGTGAAAAAAATTATTTTTTTCTTACACTCCCTCCAGCATTTGTTATTGGTTTATTTCTTGATAATAGCCATTTTTTCTAGAGTGAGATGGAGTCTCAGCATTGTTTTAATTTGCATCTTTCGAATGATCAATGATGTTGAACATTTTCTCATGTATTTATTTGCTATTTGTAATTCTTTTTCTAAGAAATGTCTTCATTTCAGATGCTCATTTTTGGATTGGGCCTTTAAATTTGGAGGTTTCATTTTTTTTCAGTTCTTTATAAATTCTACATATTAACCCTTTGTCTAAAGAACATTTCTTCTAGCTTTTAGAGATGTGTAGTACATTACTCTTATTTATAGTCTCCCTACTATGAAAAAAGATAACACAATTTCTTAATCTTATAAAAATTTAATTATTATTCATTGATTAAATTTTACTTATCCCGTATTACCCTTACATTTCTTAGAATCTAGTGGCCAGTGTTGTATTTTCAACTGCTACGCAGATGAACATTTTAGATTACATGCATGAATGAGATTGCACATTACTTGTTTTTCTATGCCTGGCTTATTTCACTTAAATGAAGTGATCTTCATTTCCTTCTGTATTATTGTAAATAACAGTATCTTGTACTTTTCTAATTTCTGAATAATACTCCATGGTATCACTTTTAATTCATCAGATGATGGACAATTTTAATGTTTAATTTTTAATTGCTTGGCTATTGTGAGTACTACTGCACTTAACATAGGAATGAGGGGTTCCTGGCATTTTGAGTTCATTTACTTTGACACTATAACCAGGAGCAATAAAATCATTTACATTCTAAATGAAAACTGTTTTCTTTACTTTCAGTGAATTCCATAGTTGATAGTTATGCAGAATTACTTGGACACTGATATAAGTACTGAATTCTGTCCAATTTAGGGACCATGTGATAGGCTGTCATCCTATTAATAATCTTCCACTGCTTCCACAGTCATGTTATTTTGCACCTCCTTCTCATTTCTGTTACTTGGCTCTATGCTTCCATAATTGCTTTCCTAAAGAATTTGGTAATGGATTTATGCTTTTTCACTTCATGGGATTTTTACTTTACCATCAATATTTTAAACTTGGATATTTTTAATTAATTTTGTTCTAGGAATCAAACTCAGGTCCTTGTCCTTGTTAAACAAGCACTTTTACACTGAGATACACTAGCAGGTTCCATAATCAATTATTTTTCACTAAACTTAGGTTGCCATTGAGGCCACTGGGAGTTCTAGAGACAAGTTATTATCAGAAAAGTTTTCTGTAAATTCTCCAGAAAAAATAATTCAACAGTGAATTAAGAAATTGCACATCTAGGAAAAGATTGTACTTGCTAAAAGCAATAAGCAATGTCCAGAGTAATCGATTTTATTTTTAGTAGAGTTAGTAGACTAAAACTGAGGACAAAAATTGAACATTTCTTGTTCATCATTGAAAACTCTTGAATTTTTGCCACTGCATCACAGCATTTATAAAATTTGTATTGCATAGTGAATAAATGAAGATTAATGATCAAAATAAAATTTAAGCATATGGATTTATGCTTGATATTTTAAAAGGTTTCTTAATAAAACTTTGACCAAGAATTATGAACCAATGAAAAGATAACTTCTGATCATTTTTTGTGGGAAGGTGAATAGATGAGTCTAGAACAGTCTAATAATTAAAAGCATATTATTTTATTTGGTTGGAATGTGACTGATGCTAATATTGAAATGGTTAGCCATTTAAGGTTTTAATTTTTAAAAATTTTAGAAATATTTTCTTCAAAATAAAACATATTTGGTGAGGTTAAGATTGCATGAATTTAGAAATATGTGATTATTCTTTAAGAGAATGAAAATGTGGGACTTTTTGTCTGTTATCAACTCACTAACAAGATCAACTTCAAACCATAGAAAATGTTTGTTATATATTATTAAAATTTTTACTTTAGCATTGCATCTGTAATTTTAAGAATATTGCTGAAAAAAAATAACAAGTTATATACTACCAGCACCTCAGGAACTGATATGATATTTCAGACACTAACTAGAATAGAAATATGAACTCTGTGGCATTTTATCCCTTAAGTCAAGAAAGAGAGAAAACCATAATTGCACATTTTATCATATTAATATTCCAATTTAATGCTTCAACAGAACTAGACTTTTGTATATTCTAAATTACTAGGAAAATACATCTTTAAAATATTTTATCATATTTAAAAATGGTACCCTTGTTTATTTTTCCTTTGATACTTAAATGCAGAAGTAATGGCTTTAAGCATACAATCAGCCAGGTTTTAACACAAAGTATAGTAAAACAAAATAAAAACAATATATCTTCCTGGCAAAATGAGAGCCATTTTTGTAGTAGATAACATGTGTTTGTTATGAACATTTTGGGAATAAACAAAACATTTCTTATTTGAGATTATTCTTAGATAGCAAATAAACATGTTGTAATGACATAGGAAACAATACCAAGGACAATTTTTTTCTCTTTAATGATTCCAAAGTATGAATCATCAATGCTATTATAAAAATTTCTGACAACATAGAAGTTGAAATAGATCCATTATATTCTTACTTATATGAATCACATTGTTTTTAAAAAAATAAAAATCTTTCAAAAAATTTGTTAGTATTTTAAAAATAAGCATACTTTTACTCTAATGATGCATCATCATAAATTCATATATATCACTATATTAACATTAAAATTAATAGATCTCACATAATATTTCATATCAAAATATCAAAAAACTATATTCATGATAACATATACATTACTTTGAAGAAAATTTAAATACAAGATTATTACATTACCAAATAAATGATGTATGCTCTTTAGAATCGACATCAATTTACCATGTGTTTGCTTTGTCATTTTTACTCATTGTTTAGTAATGGCAAGTGAGGAATTAGATATCTTTGCTTAATTTGACTGTTCTTGAAAAATACTCTCATATCGGTCTGTGATCAGAGGAAAAAGGCACTGAACAGAAGCTTTTTAGATAATACAATAAATTTTTTGGCTGGGTGATCGAATCTAGAGCCTTGTAATTCCTAAGTTCCAAATCACTGCCTACTCTTTTTGTTAAAATTTTTTCTACAATGTTAAATATTTATACGGTTGTTTTGGAAAATGTTCTAAATATTGTATCAATTTATATTCAATGACTATGTCATTTTAGTCAACACTACTTCTAATGCTTTTCTGGATTATGTGCATTTGTGTGTTTGCCATACAAAGAATAGACTTGGCATACACATTTTTGAACTTCTATAGTTCTTGAATCTATTTCCTGTTTCCATATTCTGATTATTAATGATCTAACTAATGAGTCAATTCTGCTTATATTTAATTAACCTGTTCTAAATATTCTGTCTACAACACTGAGTCCCTGGAAATTAAATAAAAATCACGACTTACTTTGTGTATACATGAAGTTAAAATTTCTAAATACAGTATTGAATGCAAATTCTACAAGCACAAATAAATACTTTTATTGAATAGGCATTTTGTTAGCTTTTCCAAATGCTAAAATTAATTTTCCATTTTCAGTTCTTTTCCCTATATTTAGAATTTTGTTATCAAATATTAAGATCAATGAGATATTTTTTATATGTATTAGTTACTTCTATTCTTCAAGAAACTAATCAAAAGCAGAATCTGCTATGGAAAATAATCTTCACATACAAGTTGCAAATTTCATTTAAATTACCAGTGGTAACCCTAAATTTCCAGAACTATGGTGCACACTTAGGGAACGACTTTGACATTTAGAGATTTCAGGGACTTAAAAGCATGGTACAGTTGGAAAATAAAATAATAAAAGCATGAACTGCAAAACAAAAATGGTAAATGCAAGTTAATGCTAAAGAAAATTTGCTTCAACTCACAGCTAGTGACAGGCATATGACTCAGTTTCAGTCAATAAGAAAAATCAGGAGTGTAATAAGGATCATGGAATATATAAAGACATAGGTGACTATCACTACTCCTTTCACCTTCATTTGACTAGAGCATTGATCTAATATCCAGAATAAAAAAAATTATTGTGTAACCAGTTTTAAAAAAAACAGTTTAAAGATAATAAGGAAGATACAGTCATTGATGTCAGCAAGACATTGAAACAAGGTCATACATGAATATTCTTAGACTTATTAAAAACTGACAACTCAATACAATTTCTTGTAAACAGAAATAAAATAAACTTTGAAATGATTGTGAATATCTTTTGATATTTTGTGCTGAATTATTGTAGACTTAAGTGGCATATAAACACCTCTAGCTAACTTTAATTCAACACTCTCTAACACAGCAGGCAGTACTGAAGGAAGAGGCTTCAGTTTTGTGACAAGCAATGCTTAAATACCAACAATATAAATTTATAACCATGTGTTTTTGGGTAACTAATGCATCTACATGTGCCTTAGATTTCTCTGTAGTTCATTATTTTTACTCCTGTATATATTTTAACAAAATTGCGATATATTTGAACATCTTGCATTGGCAAACTGTATCATATTATCTACTAATTTTGAAATACAAATTGATACTTTAAGAATCTGTTTATTTCAGTTTATACAATAAAAGGATATTTTTCAAATATTAGTGACAATATTTCTGTGTAAGTAATTATGAGTATTTGCATTTGTGAGGAAATAGCACTTGAATACCTAGAAAGTAATTTAGTTTGTATTTTTATTCCAAATACATATTATTTTGTTACTAAGAAATAATAGCATATAGTGATTCTGACATAGCACCTCTGTATATTTTCAGAAGTAAACACTTCTGACAGTCATTTGTCTTAAATTCTAAACCATTTGATTATAGAACAGATTTTTTCTTTAAAATGAAGGAGAATTCAAGTTATTTTTATTATTAAAATATGTTTGAGTACAGGAATGCTATTGATTTTTTGAGTGTTGACTTTAAATCCAGTCAAACAACTAAATTTGGTTATTAAAAGTCTTTTGGTGGAGTTTTTGGGGTCTTTTATATCATGTCATCTGCAAATAATGATAATTTAATTTCCTCATTTCCTATTTTATTTCTCTTGTCTAATTGTTGTGTCTAATATTTCCAGAACTATATTGAATAGGCATGGTGACAGTGGACATCCTTGTCTTTCTAATTTTAGAGTGAAAGATTTCAGTCTCAGAAATCAAAGTACTAAAGCAAGTAAAACATCTGTATATTGAAAATTACAGTACTGTGAAAAAGGAAATCAAAGAGGGTATCAGAAAATGGAAAGACATCCTTTGCTCATGAATAGGAAGAACCAACATAGTGAAAATGGCCATACTTCCAAAATTGTTGTACAGATTTAATGCAATTCTGATCAAAATGCCACCAGTATACCTCACAGAACTGCAGAAAATATTCCTAAAATTTATTTGGATATGGAAGAAACCTAGACTAGCAAAAGCAGTTCTGGGCAACAAAGGCAAGCATCATTATCTCTGCCTTGAAATTATACTACAAAGCTACTCTGATAAAATCATCATGGCGCTTGCAATAAAAAAGACCTGAGAATCAGTGGAATAGATTAGAAGATGCAGACACAACTATGGACACACACAACCAAACATCTTTGTCAAAAATCTTATCCTTGACAAAGGGGATAAACATGTTCAGTGGAAGAAAGCCTTTTTAATAAGTGGCACAGGAAAAACTGGCCCTCTACTTTCCAAACAGTAAAACTAGACTCAATTCTAACACCATACACTAAACTAAAGTTAAAAATGGGTCAAAGATCTAAATATTAAAACAGAAACACTAAGTTTACTGGAAAAGAAAGTAAGTGGAAATCTTAAAAATATAGTTGTAAGCAAAGAGTTCACGAACAAATCCCAAACTTCATGGAAAATACTTCAAAGTATCAATAACGGGGATCTCGTCTTATTAAAAAGCTTTTGCACAGCAAAAGAAATTACCAACAGAGTGAAAGGATGACCCACAGAGAGGGAAAAAATTTAGTCAAATATCCTTCAGACAAAGGACTTCTATCTAGAACATGTAAAGAATTGAAAAATAAAAATCAGACTCCCCGAATTCAAAGACCCAATCCAAAAATGGACTTCTGAGATAAATAAGTATTTCTCAGATGAAGAAATACAAAGGGAAATAAGTATACAAGAAAATGTTCATCACTGATGATTTGAGAGACGCAAATTAAAACAACACTGAGATTCTATCTTAATCCAGAAAAAATGGCTATCACCAAGAAATCAACCAATAACAACTGATGAATGGACTGTGGGGAAAAAGGAATTCATCTCTACTGTTGGCAGGAATGCAGACTGGTGCAACCACTGTAGAAATCAATTACTCAAGAAGCTAGAATTAGAGGTCCCAATTTACCCAACTTTTCCCCTTCTGGGTATCTTCCCAGAAGAATTAAATGCATCATACTACAGTGATATATGAGCACTCACGTTTATAGGAGCACTGTTTGCAATAACTATATCTTGAAAACAACACCAGTGTCCATCATTTGTGAAGTGATGCATAAAAGATAGTTTTATATAATGAAGTACTCCTCAGACATAAAGAAGAATACACTAGAGGGTTTTGTAGGTAAATTGATGCAACTAGAGATCATACTGATAAGTGAAATAACTCAGATTCACATGTTTATCTTTTTTAAGGTGCTTCCAATCCATTTATCATGGACCATGTAAACCTACATATTGGACCAATATTTTAAATAAATTACTGAACTTTGAAAGTCAGGAGACTGATGTTTACTAGAATAGTCCTCTAAACCATGTTTGTTTTGACACCCTAGTTTTTCATGAATTGTGAAAAAGATGAAAATTGTCAGAATAAATATACATTCACTTGTGTCGACCATAGAAATAATGAAAAAGTAAGTAAATTCAGGAGATTATGAAGCATGGTTTCTTATATTCTATTCTTGAAAATACTCCTTTTGTAAAGAGTATTACCTTAAATCAATCAGAAAAGATTCTCCAGAGTAATATTTATTTGGAAATGGCATTGAAATGGAAATAGTAGATCATTGCAATGTGAATGTGCATGCCATAGTAAATTATGGATATATTCCCAGAGATTGAAACAAGGGGAACTATCTAAAGAGAAAAACAAGGAATATTGCATTAGATATATTTTTTGGCTACAATGCCTGATAACAACAGTGGCATTACTTTAAGATTTAATAGAGAATTGCTGCTTGAATTTCCATATAGAATTACATTTTGCGTAAGGTTGTGGCTTTGTGCAGGTTTGTGGTTTTGGTAGTTCTTTGTGATAGGTACATCAGGTGATCATATATAAGAATTCTCCCGTCATAACCTGCCAGATTTATAAATTTTTGATTCCTTTTAGGTTCACAGTCAACCACATTTTGAGCCTCACAATTTTACATGTTTTTCACTTTCCTTCTTTCTCTTTGTGATGCTGGGGATCAAGTTAAAGGCATGCTGAGTATATGCTCTAACACTGAGCTACATTCCCTGGCATAGATTACACTTTTTGTTCTATACTTTTCCTCTGAAAATATCACTGATCAAAGATGATGTCATTACATTTGCATTGTTCCTCATCGCCACTATGGATCTATACTTGTTGATTGTCAGGTCTGATGTCAATTAGAGGGGGAGTGACTATTGCCTGTTAGTGTCAAATCCTTTTTTCCATACTTGAACAGCAAAGAGGTTTAAGAGAAGTTTTTCTCAGTTTAACTTTACCTGGACTTAATTTTAGAATGTGTTTTTAACTGTTCTCTAGGCAATGGCTATTCACTTAAAGTAATGTGTCAGAATATGCTATTTGGAAGTATACAACTACAAAATTTTAGCATGCAATAAGTAAAAACTTGCAACAAGGGAAATAGAAAATAAGACAAACAAGGACAAAACACAACTTTTTAATAGTTTTGAATGAAGAAACATAATATTTCTGTAGTGATTATGAGATAATCAATGATAAAAGTTTTGTGGGAAAATGTTATTTAAAAATACTTTAGAATTTTTAGTGACATAATTGTAAATACTTTAGAGAAAGCGGATAACAAAAATACAATAGTTATTAATATTCTGTTGAGAGTTCAGCAATCCATAAAATAGTAATTTTTACCACACACAATATTTTAAGAAAACATGACTATTCATATTATGCAAGGGAGATCAGACCATTATAAATTTATAAAACCTTTAGGACACATCTAAAACTAAAAATTATTTAACCAATGTTATTAGGAAGATTTCAGTGGAGAAAGGATCACTCAAAAATCATTAAAACAAAAAAATGTTTGTACAAACCTTGACGATTTTAATACTTAGTTCTTTTAGCGTTAACCAAAAACCAAGTAAAGCAAGTTGAAAATCTAATAAATAATCTTGGCAAAATGCAAAACTTTGGTTTCCAGGCTGATTCTTATACATTTCACTATATCAATAATTTAGGAAAAATGTATTGCTGTAAACACAGAGACGAGGCTTTGGCATTGTGTTAACACATCAAGGTTTATTTTTTAGAAAATAATTTACATATGTATATATATATATATATATATATAAACATAACCATCTTCACCACATACAAATATACTTTCATGATATTCTTAAAACTTCTGGGGCAATAGATCTTTTGCAAAAGGAAAGGAAGCCCCAGAAATGGATGGATCAGGAGGTGATGAAAAATTTAAAATATTTTATGTGCATATGCAAGTTCTACATGAGAAATATAATCAATTGTTCTGTGAAAAGGTAACAATAAAAATATAAAAACTGAAAAAAATTTAAAAACCCTTCTATGTCTTTTTTAGACACTATGGAACACATTTCATCTTTTGTTTTACCCTGTTTTATTTTCCACTATAAATTAACTTAGTCGTTCTACTTGAAGAAACAAAAGAATGTTAGCATTGAACATTCTTTGTCTTTTTTTATTTATTTAAGAGAAAAAAAGAGACACATAGCAAAGACAAAAAGCAGAAGAGACAAATGATTAGAGTAAATGAACAACAGTAACACTGCAAGTTTACAAAACAGGATGATAGAAACTTGACAATGGTTGCAATATTGCGTATCGTTATCTTTAAAATGGTTGCTTACATTAACAGATACAGACATGTAAAATTGATCTAATCATATGAGTATTAATTGTTCTTTCTCAATAATGAATGCATTCAACAGTGTATTCATTTTAGTTATCTTACATATACATATATACAGATGTCTTCAAAAAAATCTCTTTGCTAATTAATATCCTTTATCAAAATATATCCTGTCCTTGTAATTTTCTTTAATCTCTGTCTCTCTCTGTCTCTATGTCTTCCTCTCTCTCACACTCTTTGTACTGCTTGCTTTCTGTATTGTTTTCTTTCTTGAATTTAAATTGTGAATCAATATTTTACAAAATCTAAATTTAAATTTCTTAGAATTCTATAACCTTAACTCCACTGAAGAAGATGAATCAGCAATGTAAAAATATGTTTCTTCTCTTCTATTTCTGTTCTGAATTAGATGATATGTAATCAACATCAGTTCAAAGCACAAATTAGAAAGCCTACGGTTTAAAGGAAGTACTTAGAATGTATTAGCGTCAAGATATTCTGCTTTTAATGTTCACCTCAAGATCACATACCTGAAGAAGATGGTTGCATTATAACCATGTACGCATAACTGATGATTGATATCTAAGCAATCATTCTTTTTTCTGCTAAATATTTAATACCCATAAAAAAACAGAAACAAATTTTGAATGTATCAGAGAGAAATCAAGGTATGTAAGACTTATTGTGTAAGATTGACTAGCAGAAGCAAATTCATTGTGGTAGATCTTTTATTTCTTGTTCATTTTTCTCCACAGAACTTTTACTGACAAACATCAAGAATGAGGCTACACAAACATTGATTTATGATTTTCCCACAAAGGAAATTGCGAGTAAATGATTCAAGTAGTATATGCATGTTCCTACCTGAAGTTATTTAGTGATTTTTAAACTTCATGTACAATGTGATTACAGGCTGAAAACTTAAGCACAAAGTAGGTGTTAAAAGAAACCTCTTTTGCTATTTTGATTATTGGTTGATATTCAGCAGTCAACAACAGGAGTTTAGAGTCTGTTACAAAACAACACTGAAAAAATTTTCTGACTTTCATATGAGGACACAGAATACCTAAGTTAAATGACTGTGACAAGCTGAAAATGTATCAGTAATCGAAACAAAAGTAAAGGCAAAAGAAACTCCCAAAAACAAACAAACAAACAAACAAAAACAACCAGATGTGGCCATCAAAATATTTCAGTAGCTAATGTATACCAACAGCTTGCTGTTTGTATAATTTGCCTGCGAGAAAACTAAAGAGCTGTCTCTGTAGGAAAATAGTCTAATCCACAGAGTCTATAATTTTTAGTAAGAATATAGCACACCTAAAATGCAGCTATCAGACCTGTCATAATAAGAAGGGAAAAATGAAATCTATGAGGAAAAACAAATAGTAGACAAAGGCTGAACTTGATAATAGTAATTCACATGTTAGTTTTAGTAGAAATGAACTTTAACTTTAGTAGAAATGAACTATGAATAATATGCACACAGGAGATGAAAATATAGAATTAATTATTAAAAAGCAGTAGTACATAACAAGTACATTAAAAGAGAATCATAAAACTGAAAAATATAATAACATTTTTAATAGATGTAATAAAAACAATCGAATTCAGCATAAAGATGAACAAGTAGTGAGAAAGTAAAATCAGTGTATAATAAACCATACTGAAGTATATACAAAAACAGGGGGCAATATATACAGAGGAAAATATGAAATAAAATATTAAATGCAAAATTATTAATATATATTGTGATTTAGTATTTTTATGCACATTTAAAAGAATGAGACAGAAAAAATGTTTTGACTTTGTCTAAGAATTTTCCAAATTAAAAGTCCTACGTACATTATGGTAAGACCTTTAAGTCCCTCGAAAGGGAAAAGAAATGTGAAAAGTAACAACAAAAAGACACGTTGTTTCGAAATAATCTGTAATAGATCTGACAATTTCCAAGAACAGAGACAAATGACATTGGAATAGTATCTTTAAAGTATGAAATACAAATATCTTTCAACCTTTATATTATCAATGAAAAGTGAAAACTATCCTTTAAAATGAAGTGTAAATATATAAATCACTGGAAAGCAGCCAATAGGAAAATAATATTTAGAAATTTATAGTCACATGAATATATATATCACAAAAAGGAATAGTCCTTCACAAAGTGATTAATGTAATATGTATCTTTCTATAACAGATAGAAAAACCAGAATATATTTGAACCATCTAACAAATAAAATTTACCTAATTGATTTACATTGAACACACTACTCAGCAATCACAGAATATATGACTCTTTATAACCTCAAAGATATTATGCAAAAAGTTTATACTAATGAATCAGAGAAAAAGAGACAAGCAACTCAACATGGGAAAATACTTGAAGAAATACTTTACAAAAGGAATACAGAAATTCTAATTAGCATATGAAAATAAACACTAGTTTTTAATCAACTGCAGATTAAGTTTCAAATGCATGATATTGTACAACACTTTCTTGAATGATCGAAGTTAAAAAGACATATGTTAAAAAGAAGGGCATTAGGTAAGATGAATAGCGTCATATACAGTTTCAGTTATACATTAAACTTGGCAAAACACACTTTTGAAAATTTGGATTAATAATCAAGCAGAGTCTATGAACATTGCAAGATTCAGTTATTCTATGTATGCTACATATGCAACGTTAATATATTATATCCTTTATAAACATATATGAATAGATAGAAAAGAATTAGTAATTATTACAGATTGGAAATAAACCACTTGATCAGGAGTAAAATTGATGTAAATTTATGAAAATCATGTATGTGAATAAAATTATCCATATAACAACATGTCATTCAACAATAAAATAAACAATGAGTCACTGCTACATTCATGAATATGAATAGAACTCATTGATATTACAATGAATGAAAAAGGCAGAACAAAAGAAAATTATTGATTTCATTTATAAAAAGGTCAAAACAAATGAAGCTAATTTGCATTTGATTGACAGAATTAAAAATAGAACTGATTATTTAAAAACTTACAATGGATTAGGCACCTTAAAAAAGCTTCTGGAGTGTGTGCAATATTTTACATTTTGAATAGGCAATAATTACATAGATATATTCTTTTCGTGAAACTATATTAAGATTTACATTCAAGATTTATTGATCTGTGTTTCATATCTATATTATTCATCAATTTAATGTTTGCTAATGAAAGTCTTTATATTTTCTCTAATGTGTATTCACAACTTTTCAGCAAGTAGATATTGAATAATGTATTAGAAGCACTGCTACTATGTGCAATATGGAATAATGAAAACCAGATTACTATGGAAATAGCATATGCATGTCTTTATTTTAGAAAGCTAATCAAATCCTTAGTGTATGGAATGGATTAAATTGTACAATTTTGTTGGCAGAAGGATTATTTTCAAATTGACCTCACTGTATGCTAAGATTTCCATATGAATTTCACAATGAGTTCCTTTCAGCTTGTCTAATAGTGTTCTGCATTATCATTGTCTCTCAACCAAAGTTGCCTTGGCTGCTTTTACCACTGAACGAATTGAATTTCTTGCGAATAACAGTGAAGGAGATCATGTACCCTAAGAAACAATGGGAAATCACAGAAAGAGGTTTTAGAAAGAAAGGATTTGTGATCTAGTTAGGTATTTGGAGGATATTTGACTGGTTCACCTCAGAAAATTGGACTAATTTAATGAACAACTGAGCAACTTGAAGCAGCTGTAGCTGGAAAAAGAGAGAAACTCTTAAAAAGTAGCAGTCATTTAGTGAGGCAAAAGTGGGGATTTTATAGATGGCATAGTAACCTGTTTTTTCTCACATTTTCATGTATGAAGGGTGACCTTTTTAATGTAGATGTAACATGATACTACATTCAATAGAAAGACAGTATAAATTGACTGAAAGTCTCATATCACTCTAGAATAACTTTGAGACCTAGTGGTACATGGCAGATAAATTAGCAATAATAATACTTTAATACTGAGATCTAGCTGCATGGACAAATCAGTTCCCTAGAATTAGAAACTCATTTCTTTTTCCACACTTGAACTATAAAATCTAGGCACCTGGTTTTCTGGAATCAAAGTAGCTTATTTGATTCACTTCAAAGAAACAATAATTTTAAATGTCTACTGACACCAGGAGAGGGAAGAGGTTGAGGAACAGATGATTGAAATGAAAAAGAGAGTATCAAAGTGCTGACATATTTGTATGTACACATATAGATACACAAAACAATAAGTAGATAATGCGCCTGTATCATATATTCTACATAAAAATTGGACATTTTGTATGCAAAGAGTAATTTAAAGATAATATACTTTGTGAAAAGCCAGAATGGAGAGATGTTTTGAGAAGGGTGATCACAGAAATAATAGCTCAGGAAAGCAGAAGTTATTCTTGAGGTAAGAAACTTCAGTATGACCACCTAAAAGAAGGTAAACTTCTAAAGTAAGCCAAATTTGGTGTGTCAGAATGGTGATGACTGCATGACAGTGAATCTTAGTCAGCTGCCATCTTGTTCTGCCTCCTATATTTGTATGTGTTTTTTTAAGCAAATCTTTTTGTTAAAATATAAACATGATCATCTGATCATTTTTAAAGAATTTTATCCTATTATAGTTTTAGACATAGCTAGGCTATTTTTGCTTTTCTATCATAAACAAACTAAAAAACATAAAAGCAAAGCTATAATCACATATCTTCCAATTTCTTTTGCCTTAATATGAAGGTAAAACATCTTAATTCTGTATACTTATATTGTAAGATTCAATATCGTTTTTATTTAATACTAATCAGACAGTTTAATATTTCATGATTTTAAATAGAGCACCTCATATATTTTTACATGATTTATTAATTATCATTGTTGACACATTGAGTTCTTATTTTAAGTTACTTATCAGTCACAATTCTTGGTCCAAATTCCTGTGGCATTTGATTTCTAATAAATTTATTCTTCTCTTAACTTCCCCAGGTCAAAAAAAATACTATTTGTACATATCCATCTTTCCCACAAATTCTTAAATGATTCAAGAATTGTGCAATGGATTTTTAAAGGAAAAAGGAACAGGAGAAATACTTGTGTAGTAGGGTTCTATATTAAATAGTGATTTATAGCCAGGCGTGGTGGCACACGCCTTTAATCCCAGCACTTGGGAGGCTGAGGTAGGAGGAGCGTTGTGAGTTCGAGGTCGGATTGGACTACAACACCAGCGCAAGGCCGACCTGCGCTACGTAGTGTGACCCTGTCTCTAAAAGCCAGGGCTGGGAGTTTGGCTCAGAGACTTAAGCGCCTGTCTGCCAGGTGCGAGGTTTGTGAGTTCAATCCCTGGTGCCGCCAAAAAAAAAAGAAGTGATTTATCATTTGAGAAGTATATTGTAAGTCAGCACCGACCATTCAATGGAACTAAAATGTACCTTCGTGAGATGTTCTGGTCTGCATCTCTAGAAACTTCTAAGGATGTTCTGGATAGAACTATTTTACTTCAGCAACTCTAGCAATATGCGATATGTTAGTACTTTCCAGTACCATTCCCTCTCTGTAGAGTGCTTTACCTCTTCAATTCTTTATGCCTTTCTATAGAGCTGATCTGGGTGTGGTGGCACATATCTGTAATGCCAGCACTCCAGAGGCTGAAGCAGGAGAATTGCACAAGTTTGAGGCCTGCCAACGGTACATAATGAGTCCAGCTACCGTGAAACACATAGCAAGAACCTGTCTCAAAAAATGAAAAACTAAACCTTTCATAGACTTGGCCCCACTCACTCTCTGTTAAGAATTCCAATATGGACTTTTTATTTTCTACCACAGAATAATTCTCTTAGTGCTCACCACCATATAAAAATATCTTGATTATTTACAGCATTGATTACACATTTATTATATTTGTTAATATCAATATATATTGAGTATATTGATTATATTACATCCTGATTATATACAGTATAACCTCTACTTTACAATACTTTTTTCCTCAGAATTGAACCCTAGGTGTTTAGTTTACTTAAATACTAAAATCACAAAGGTGCAAGAAATCAGAGTATTCAATATTACACACACAAATATGCGTACATATATACAATATTTTAATGAATTCAGCTGAGATTTTGCAATTCAAGTAGAGTGTTCTCAAGTCACAGCATAGATGATTTTATAGAATATACATATTCTTGTTTGCATGGATTTTTGTAAGAATGCAATTATCACCAGATGTCAGTGCCTGAAATATAATTAGTAGAATTCTTGTTTGAGGATTTAAATTTTTCTTGTCATTTTTGTCCTTCATCATGAAACACCCTATGTCACTATTATCAACCAAATTATATCATTTAAATTATGTGAGGTGGGTGCACATGTGTGTTCCTATATCTTCTTTTAGAGTAAAGCAAGGCTAGTATTTATTGCAGAATTTTTTGATGTATTATTTTTGGTTATTTTAAATATGAAGTGTACATTAAAATTTGTGCTCATTAATTGATTAATTCAACAAAGATTTATTGATGACATTTTCTGGTCCAGATGTTAATGTAGATACTAAATCTACAACAGTGAAAAAAATGGTTAAAAATTTCAGAACTGATAGCACTTACATTAATGGGGGAAACATTTATTAAGTAATAAATATGAAAACAACAAAGTTGCACAATATGTTGGAATTAAATTCTTCAGTATAAATATATCTTAATATATTATAAGTTTATATGTTTCAAAATTTGGGTAAAGCATTAGCAACTACCAAAATAAATGCAGAGAGGTCAAACTGAAGAATAAAAGAGCACAATCAATCATTATCCCAATAATAAAATCTGTGAAGGTCTATCAGAATTTAATAATTCCAAGAGGACTCTTGTAGTCCTGCAGCATTGGGGTATATATTATGTAAAAAATGAAACTAGACTAAAGAAATACAGTTGTCCTAAGAAATGTTAGTGTGAAAGTAGGAAGTTTTATAATCAGATAAAAATAGCTTCAAGGTCTGCTCTAACAGACATAGGAAGCCTGGTGGAGTTTGAGGAGACATTTATTTAGAGCAATATTAAAATGTGTCACGAGAAATAGTAATATCATATTTACTCCATAATTACACCTTAATGAACATTTTTGAGCTTTTGCTTGACACTGCAGATGATAGAATTTATCTTTATATCATACCAATTCTACAGGCAGGTTATAAAAGCCCTAATATACTATGGTGAAACCTAGGAAAATATGCCATACCAAGATTTAAGAATTACTCATTTCTAAACATGATAATAGGAAATCAACAATGGCTGCCTCCTTTCATTCTTTGTTTGATTGATTTTATACTGTTTTGTTTTGTTTGATTTTATTATGTCTGATGGTATAGACAGCTACTTTGAAGATAACAAGAGGCATTATGGTAGCCATTGTTGATTTCCTATATCTTGTTTTGAAGCCCTGTATCGTGTTCATTGCTTTGTTTTGAATTACTCTATTCTGTTTTATATTGTTTGGTTTTATTCTCTTCAAAAGTAAAAAACAAAAAAAATTATTCATTTCTATAAATTTTCCTCCTGGCTTTCCTTGCTTGTGTTTTTGCAACTTACACGACAATTTTCTATCTTTGAGTCTTTTAAACTCTGAGATTTTCCTCTAAGAAAGTAGATATGCTAGGTATAAATTGACCTTTAAAATCATAATACACTCTTCGACATGTGATTAGAAGTGATACCATGAATTTAAGGATATGTTTTAGACTCAAATGATACTGTGAAAGTTTGTCATTGCTTGGGTTTTTGAAAATAGCTGCCTATAAATCACTAAGCTTAACTATAAATGCTATATTTCTGATTCTAACTAAAAAATGCTGTCTGTGAGGAAAAAATGGACAGAATGGCTCATGGAGGGATAAACAACAAGATGGAAATGTCAAGTCTCAGAGTGGTAATTTGGATTTCCTTTGCCGCCTGGCTGCCGCATGACCTTAAGCAATTCCTGGTTTTTCTGGCCCTTAATTTATTCAAATCTAACTGAGCATAACACAGGATGAAGCCTGTGAGACTGTTGTGAGAGCCTTTAATAAAACCACACTTTTCAAAAATGCGGCATTAATGCTGCTGAGTAAAATATGTCTCGCTTCCAATATATTTTTGGAAGTTTTACATATGAGCTCTCCTTCAATGATGAGCATCTCACTGAGCTTCGACAATATTTTCAAATACCAAAGAGGCAATTCTTCACTTCAGCGAATTCAGGGGACATTTAGATAGGTCTGTTATTCTCACAGCAGAGCAAAATGATCATTCAATATATATTCTGCTATTTCTATATCAATGCATAAAATCTTTTCATAACTGATATAAAAGGTAAAAGATACAACTTTTTATAGTAGGTAAAACACTGTATTTCATATTAGGGTGCAAAGGAAAACATGGCAGATTCAATATTTCTCTTTTTGAATAGTGAAACATTGTAGGTGTACTTTAGAGCAAATGTATAATGAGAATGTAAATTACTCCATTGTAATGGACTCAATTCAAAGTGGGTATAGATGTGGAAAGTATGCTTTAGGTTGATTAAGAAAATGTTTTAATTTAATTTTTTTGAGTATATAGTTACAGATCAATAGATTTAAAACGATAAATTTAGAATTTTGATTAGGTAATTCAAATAAAGGCAATTTGAATTGGCATAACTGATTTTCAGATTTGAGGTATTGTAATAAGTTCATTAATAATGAATTAATGAACTAAAACTTTGAAGTCTCAAAAATTGTCTGAAAGTAATAACACATTATATATCCATATAGCTTTTAGTATGTGAACTTCATTTATCTTAGAAAAGTTGAGTCTAAAACATATTGCATATATTCAACTTTCAAATTTCTTATTATTTCATCCAAAAAGCTAAAAAAAAAGCTTTACAGAAAACAAATATTTAATCCTATGATTTTGCATTTTAGCAAAATAATTTTACTTATATTTCTTGACTTCTATTTTTGGTTACTGTAATGAAAGTTAGAGTAATACAGTCTAGTGATTCTCAAAATGGACTGTTCATTTCAATTAATTTGAATTTCAAAAAAATGATAATAAAACAGATCAATTAACCCTATTCAATTCATTAAATCTGAGTGTGGCTCTTAAATTTTAAAAATCAGCTCCTTGTTGATTTAGCTGTACAAACAATGATAAAGACTGTTGATCCACTCAACAGACTATGTTAATTAATATGGGAGCAAAATGAGTTGCACAAATGTTGAGTAAATTTGTGAGAGCTTATTGCTAAATGATAAAGCTGAGGCCAAACATTAAGTCTTCAGCATCAGAGACTGCATTACAACAATTTTGGGTAAAAGACCAAGTATAATTTTGGATGAAAATTCTAAAAATCTCAATTTTATAAGTAAATTTGTTTTTATCATTTTCAATTCCATACATGAGAACATGTATACACATTCTGTCCCTCAGTTTGCAAACATAAATTGACTTTCCTCAATAAAGGGGTTGTACATAATTTATTTTTAGTTTGCATAGGGTTACTTTAAAGCTAATTTTTAATTAAAAAGGTATCTTCTTGTCATTTATTGAGAAACATTAACACCAGAGCTAACACCAGAATGATTAACCAAAATATATGATCCAGAGTTTACAAGGACAAAGTGTCACGACTGAGAAATAGACTGCTAGATATCACATAGTAAAAGACCTAGAGGGGCACAGTATTATCAGAAATTGCTCACTGTAGAAATTGTTTCGTTTCTTTGAATTTTGGCAATTCTTTACTCATCATATGATTAAGTGCTGATTTTTGCCTACAACAGGAGGATGGCTATTCATTAGCTGGGTTGTCATATGCAACAGCTCTTTTTCAATATATACTGCAATGATTAGACATCCCTTAAAATTAGGGCAGGAAATATGGATGCAATTTCACTTTCATATTTTCTCCTACAGCACTCTGAGCACTGAATATTCTTGCAATTTTACATTATTTTTGTTAAGCACATTTTTTATAATATCTGATATATTTTCATTGGGATGTCCTCATTATTGATATATAGATTTGTAAATTTTTTTATCCAAATGTTTTCTCAAACATCTCAGATAATTACTCTTACTCATTTTCAGTTCTTATATTATCACTTATTCATGAATGCCTTTTGTTACATTTTCATGCACTTTACTACCTAGTTTTGTACATTAAAAATTGAACACTTTTGACAGATTTTTTATTAAAGTCTATATTTTCCTGTGTTGTATAAACAATACGAGAACAAGGATTTTTAAAAATTATTTATTCCAGAACTAATGTACCAGTAAATTTTTAAAGAATAAATAAATGAGTAAAATAATCTTGGTTACCATAAATTACATTTGTATTGAGTTATGATTGGTCAAAAATATTTTAAGAACATATCCATATATCTGGAATAATGTCTTTTTATACTAATCTATCAGCAAGACAACTTATTTTCATCTATTTTAGAATCTTATTTATCTTTCATTATGAGAGGTTTTGATCTTATTAAGTCAATTTCTTGTAATGCTTTTGAAACATAGTAAATATACTAAAAAAAAGGCACTTTAAATACTAATCACTTTAAAATATATTTTATTTGATCTTCAATTTCTGTTTAGGCTTATTAGATTAACCAACCCTTGAAAGCTCAACTGGACAATTTACTAAATAGTATTACCAAATCAGGATTCTCCCAATCTAGACATTCTTGCACTTTTATTCTTCAGGGTTTTATTTTATGTCCCATGTCTTCTAATATTTTATGAAATAATTCACACATAAAATGTCATTTCTGCCTTTATAATATGTCTAAATAATTGTGCCAAGTAAAATACACACATATGTATATGAAGTTTAATGAGGTCAAGCACACAGATTGAATCAGATGCATATAGTAGATCTGAAATTGAAATGACTTGTGATGTCAGAAACATTTTTTAAATTTTGGCATAATGCTATCTGTCTTAGTTACTTTTTCCTCATTACTGAGACAGAATACTTAATGCCAAAAGTTAGGAAAGGAAAGGTTTTTTGGACTTTTCAGTCCATATTCAGCTGATTCCAAGGTAGGGTGGCATGGCAGTGCAGCCATTTATCGCGACCACCAAACAGCAAGGTGCAAACTCGCAAGAGAGAGAAAGCCACACCTTCTTTCCACCCTTACACTGTATTTCAGCTCCACCTCTGGGCAGGTGCCACACTTGCATCACCAATCCCAGTGCCAGAAAGCAAATGAATCACAACATCAGACTCAGCCCCATCCATGATCACATGAGGCATAAGTGGGGGCCATCTGACTGCACTAAAACATTCTACTCCTGGTCCCTCAAAGACTCATGTAAATACTTAATACAAAAGATATTTAGTCCACTTCCAAGAGTTGCCAAAGTCCTAACAGTTTCATCATTGCTGAAAAGCCCAAGTCCCATATCTCCTCTGAGATCTATGGCAAACTCTTAATTGTAACCCCCAGTACAAATGAAAACATTACCATTCCAAAAGTTACAAACAGGGGAATTTAAAACATTGGAACCAAGCAAGTCCAAAATCCAGCAGGGTGAACATTAAGTCCTATAGTCACAGATCCAGCATCTGAAACAATCTGTGGCAAATTGTGAGCTCCAAACAGTTTGAGTGATTCCACCCCCTCAGCATTTTCAGGGGTTTTAGCTCCCATAGCATCTCTCTTAAGCCCATTCTGCTCAATTCTTGTAGCTTTCTTTGGACAATCCACATTTCTGGCTTTTCCAAACTTCTGGGTTTTTCATTGTACCCTTGGCTTCACCCTTACATCTTTACATATTGCCCTCCAAAATCAAAGTGGAAGCTGCCTTAGCCTTAGAATTTATCCATTTTACTTGCACTTAAAACCAGCCCCTCATGGATGTCATAAACGTCTGCTGCCAGCTGGAGCAACAGTCATGCTTTCCTCTCTCTTGGCTGTAGGGGTTGAATGCCTGGATCACTGAGCACTCTGAACCTGATTGTGAGGAACAGATTCTCTATGTCATCAGCATTCTGGAATCTGGTGTGGCCACCACCATTCTGAAACTCGTGGCCTCCATCACCACTCTGGAACATGACACTCTGAGGCTTTTTTCTCTAAGTAAACTCTTTCACCTTAGCCAGCTTGAGGCTGCAAAAGATGGAGACCCAGTGCTTTCCAGGATGGCCCAAAGGCCATGTTTTTTTAGTTCTCTATTCCTTCTCAGAAACTGAAGACTCAGCTGTATCTTTACAGCCCACAGCTTCTTGGCCAAACTCGCAATGCTTTAAATTGTCCTGCTGGGTTCTTTGCTCTTGATTCATAACATACATCTAGCTAAAGCCCCCCAACAATAGCCATGCCACTGCCTCAACATTCAACTGCCTTGAATTTTCCTTTGCCAGATTAATCAGTCCTTTGCCCTTAACCTCGGTCTCAGGCAAAGTCTCTGGGAATGAGCAAAATGCAGACAAACTTTCTGCCAAGCTGTAAAACATGTCGTCTGGAGTCCAACAACCAATGCAGTGCTTCTTCCCAACAGAAATCTCCAAAGCCTGGTCTTTACCAGCAGACTTTCTGTCAGCCTTCTGGTTTTCTGAGCTCTGACCAGAATCTCTCATATGGAACAGCCTAAACTGTTCCACTGCCACTCTTTCAGGCAATATTGCCAAACTTTTCCAAACTCTTCCCACAAGCCATTTCCAAAAACTCTTGAACCACATGGTCAAGTTTATTCACTGCAACAACCCCACTTGGCTGGTACCAAATTCTGTCTTGATTACTTTATTTTCATTGCTGAGACAGAATACTTAATGTCCAAAATTAGGGAAGGAAAGGTTTATTTTTTGCAGTTCTTGGAGGTTTCAGGCTGTACTCAGCTGGCTGCAAGGCAGGGCAGTGTGATGGGGCAGCCATTCATGGCAGCCACCAAACAGCAAGGTGCAAACTGGTGTGTGTGTGTGTGTGAGAGAGAGAGAGACAGAGAGAGAGAAAGCCACACCTTCTTCCCACCCTTACACTCAATGTTGGGTCCACCCCTGGGCAGGTGCAACACTCACATCACCAATTCCAGTGCCAGACAACAAAGCAATCACAAATGCCAGACTCAGCCCCATCCATGATTATGTGAGGCTTAAGTGGGGGCCATCTGACCACACTACAACACTATCTTTTAAAAAAAAAATACATTGCTCTTTAGGTAACATTCAGAATCAGATATTTAAAGAAAGTACAGCTTATCACAGCTAATATCAACTACATTATTTGCAATTGTCAATGAGTTCTGATAAAACTCTGTAATTTGAACATGTGCGTGATTACATGAGAGATTTTATGGCTGAATTTTTATAGAACCCAAATGAAACATAATTCTGTTCAATATGTTTACTTCACGCATGGTGAAACTGGAGCCCAAGAAGAACTGCTACTTACTTCCACACAAATATTAGGCATTTAAGAAGATATTAGTATTGATTCTTCTTCTATTATATTTTCTACTTTTACATATAAATCCTCGAATATTGTGTAACTGTGCAAAAAGCATAAAAAGTAGTACCAATTGCTGATTGCATATTCACTGCTACCTAAGAAATATCTAATAAAGAAATCAGAATCAATGACTAAAAGCTCTGATGTGCATTCTTAGCATTAGAATTGGTGCAGAGCTGAACCTAATGTGGAGCATGGATTAAGAACCAATTATTTTAAACTGATTAATTTTCCAAATATTGTCTCGAGCATTTAAACTGCACTTAATTTACTCAGTTGGATTTATTTTCCATCTTATTTCCTTCATATGTGCTACTTTATGCTGTTCTTCTATCCTGTTTATGTGTGCTTCATCTCAACTTCTTCTATGCCAAGGAAAGAATACTTTACTTTTCATCCATTCAATGTGTGTGCAGGATAAAGATATTTCCCTTTTAAGGGAGGAGACTGGGAGAAAGACACTATGAATGAACATATGATATGTGTGTGTAACCATGGACCTCTGAAAATGAAATAGAAAATTAATGTAATTTAGTTATCATTTTTGAATGGGAAACTTTTCAAATCTTCACTATCAAATCTATGAAATCACTATAGATTTCTAATTAAAAAGAGTATATTTCATAGTATGTGCCTATTTTATATTTTGTTCTCCACATGATTTTTAAAATGTGGAATTAAGGAGCAATCATTGGTTTCAAATTTGAATTATCTATTATAAACTTTTTTATGAATTATTATTACTGAATTAGTCAACTATTCATCAGTGGGTTAAAACTGCAACTTGCAGTTTCAATGGGAAAAGATTTATTTTAGTTTCACAATTTCTGAGGTTTCAGTTCATGGTTGAATGTCTGAAAGACAGAGACATGATGGAAAGGCAGGCAGAAAAGAAAGATTTTGAGCCTCACCCCAACCAGGAAACTGAGAGCAGGGGAGGATGCTGGGAGAAAGACACCAGAAAAGAGATAGAATTCCCACAGCACTAATTCACTGATGAAGTCAGTACCCTTACAATCCAATCACCAGTCCAGGAGTCTCTTAATAGAGTCAAACCAACAATCGAGATTTATAGGCATAATCTTCATCACTGAAATTTAGCATCCTTTTTTAAAGGATAGCCCAAAGGGCAACTGATCAACCAAATGCATTTCTGTGGAATGTACATCATAATAAGTGCATTAACTAGGTGAAGAATAATAATGAAATAAAATAATATACTGGGGTAAATAATAATATAGATTTCTAGACAAAAGAGTGATATTTCATAGTATGTGCATATTTTACTTTTCATTCTCCACATCAATGCAGGAGAGTCTATAGGTTATGTGGTTTGAATATATGTGTTGATAAAATGTATATATAATGCCATTAAAATTGCACTGATATGGCATATGATTGAGTATAGATAATCAGATATTTTTATTCTCTACAACTCTTAATGATTTCACGATACATAATTCTTTAAGTTTTTGAGTAAAACTATTTGTACATATATTATGAAAGAGTAAAAAGTGTTAGCATTGGATCAAAATTCTTTTGTAGACAAATTAGCAAAATTAGAAGTGCATTTTGCCAACAGAGTTATTCTACTTGAATGGAAAAGATAATTTGCTTTTCCCAATAAATATTCTAAACTTTTCCTGTATTTTAGCAATGTGCAGATCAAAAGTGAGCTAAAAAGGTGGAAATATGTTGAAGCTCATAGTATGCCTACTTCTTGAGCATCCCAAATCCTAAAGTATGAGACCTTGTGAAATTAAAATAAAGTAATATTCATATTTGATTTTGTCACTAAGATTTAAGTTTCTGAAAAACATTTTCTGAAGTCAATAAAAAACATTTATAATTAAATCACTAAATATAAGTTTATTATGCTTATGAAATATTCAGGATAAATTTAAATTATAATATAAAATTCTTTCATCATTAGTGTATAAAAATAGAAAACATCAAGCCAGTGGGTTGGCAATATTGGTAAAATATCAAAACTGTCTAAGGTTTCCACAGGTTCTGTTTTCTAACCTTTCTTTGACAACATATGTCATCTTGACAAGCCAGTTAGCATAAATGACTTACAACTCCCTGAACCCTGTCTTTAACACAGTCAGGACCCCACACTTCAAATTGTCATACATCATTATCATGTTTCCAGATGTCAGCCTCTTATCTGAAGAATATTACCTCTCTGAAGTGTAAATTTTTCTGATATTCATCTTTTGGTGTCAGCTTCAGAATATGTGATTTTTCATCACTAATCTAATCCTTCATGGAGCTGTAAACAGACAATAGCAAAGTACAATTTAGTTTTGATTGATAGATTGTTATTTGTGATATTGAGATTCAGGCAATGACTTCAGAGATTGCTCATGTTTTATATCATATAGGAACAAAGAAAAATGTTCATTCCTATAGAATTTAAAGAGAAATATTTTCATTTTTGGTTATTTATAGCATTAATTGATTTCAAAATTTAATTTTCACTGTAGTAATTCTACAAAGAGAGAAGAATTTACAAAGCATGAGACTTTTATAAGACTTGTACATAATAGCAGGATTTTATGAGATACATGCTATGAAGAATAGCATAATGTCTCTGAATTTTTTTTAAATTTTAAGCATTAAGACCTTAATTCATCAGTTATATTACTTGAATTTAATAAAACTAGACATTTTGAATGTAACTTGTCTTTAAGCACTGTCCAATAATGTTGAAAACTGGGATACAAACTCAGGTTAACACAAATAGTAATCATAGAATTATTTAAAACAGTAAACTAAGGAGAAATAAAATATATATCAAGATGTAGGAAACAATGTACCCAATCATATTTATGTCTATATGACAGGATATTTTGTCATACCGATATTTCATTTTTATAAAATAAAATAAATTATTTTATGTATTTGACTTGATTTTACAGAGCTAAAATTAAATTCTAATCAGTCTAAACTAGGCAAATGGAAACATTCTTAAAGGGAAGTTACTCAAATATTTAATCTCTCATGCACATTTAAACATAAAGAAAAACCCCACGAAACTCAACTGATTTACACTACAAAAATTCCCCTTTTGGAAAGTCAAGTATTTAAAATAAAGGCTTACTAGTTACTCACCATATTAGTCACTTGAAAAAGATGAATGATGATTCTATACATTCATTTTTCTCTCTGTCAATGTTTAGATCATCTGATACATGCAATTTCCATGCTAGGTAGGAGGTGGAAAGAAGTCTGTGATTTCATTAAATATCACTACCAGAAAATATAGAGAATAAGCAGACATCTTAAAATAGAATATATAGAATATCTGAAGGCCTCCTAGAAGACAATAACTTCTGGAATTCACATAACTAATAAGTAGTTATGAACCTGAAGGCACCACTAAAGATTCCCTAAAATTTTTCATGTCAAGATTTTGAACGGAAAAATTCCCAAATCATATTTTGTATGGATGAACAGGAGCATGATGGACTAGAACAAGAATCTGAATGCCATTCCGGTGGAAATATATTAGATTTCTAGCTCAGTAAAATAGTGCATTAAGGGAAAATATTTCCCCTCAGGTGAAACTCAAAGGTACAACTTGAAATTATTACAAGAGTTTTCTTTTTGAAACTTTGATGATCATCCTGTTGGCTGTATCACAGTGACTGAGATAAGAATTTCAGAAACATATTCGAACAAGTGTAATGAGATGCACGTGCACACACATGAGATAGAAAATGATTACCTCAAAAGAACGACTGAAAAAACTATAGGAAATTTTCTAAATTATCATTCTAAATAATAAATATTGCTTTCCCACTCTTTATATTCATCTTTTAAATGTTATTGAAATATTTTTTGATATTTGCCTTCATGAACTATATAACACATTAGATTAAGTCTCTCATTCAAAAAAGTAAAAAATATAAGCAACTAAAAAATCCTAGATAATCATTGTAGATACTAGCAAGTCAAACTGTTGCAGTTAATCTAATCGTAATGCAGAATGCAGAATTGTATTTCACTGCTATATATGAGAAATAATTTAGACAGATGTTTAACTAACTTTGCATATTAAAATTCCATAAATGAACTGTCAAATTCAAATTTCTCTAAGAAAAAAGCCAGCACTTTCGAACTATTGACTAACAGTGAAAAAATTACTACATCATCTTGTGTGAAAAAATAATTCTATGAAGAGTACACCTGTGCATGACAAATAAGATAAAATAATTTAATATTGAATTCTCAAGTTACTTAAGTATGTCTTTTTCAAATTGAGAAAAAGAAATGATAAGTAATAATCTGTATTTATTTTTCTCAGATGATTCCAACTTTTTCTTTCCATATGACAAGAAAAATTGTATCCCTATGTGTTTGGCAAGGACTTTTCATGCAATTGTATAGAGATACAGCAACACAAGAGCATTCCAACACCTGTAGCTTCCTCATTACTCTTCAGACAGCAAGGATTTACCTGATCCTGCCATTGGGAGCAGGCAATGAATAAGAACAGGTTGCCCTGAGGAGGTTTCTCTTTGAGACATCTCTGTCTGTTCTGGAGGTGTATGTCATTTGCTGGTACCAGTCAGTTGTTCAGCCCTTCCAGTTATCTGGCACTGGAGGACCTTCACCTGGAGCATACTTCAGGAGTCCCGTGTTGTCCATTGCACCAATCCTTTCCACCTTGCCCACTTTAGTTTTATCAATAAAGCACCTGAATTTTCAGTAGAGCTGCAAAGTGATTCTACCTGTGAGCACTGAAGAAGGTTGTCGTTTGTCTTTCCCTAGTCTAAATGTGCGCAAGGACTCTATCATCTAAATATGTTCTTGTAAATTCAAATAAAATACGAAGCACATCTGAATTGTGTGTCTCTTCGATTTCACTTACTATTATTATTCGTGTACTATTACATAATTTAGACTGTGGAGAGGCTGCCACAAAGGGGGAGAACAACACCCACCCTGCTTGCTTCCTAATTGAAATTAAAAATAATGCTAATGATGAGGAACATACTGATTATAAGCCCTTTGAAATACAACTGCTAAAAATCCTTAGACAAAGTGTGGCTAACAATGGAGTCCAAAGTCCGTTTACTGTGGGACTCTTACAAAATGTTTTGGATCCACTGACACCTTATGATATCAAACATCTGGCACAAACATGCCTGACTCTAGCTCATTTCCTTCATTTTGATGTAAAGCTAAAAGCTCTTATTTCAGAGCAGACTCATAAAAACAGGATGGGTCCCAAACCACATCCAGCAATAAATAAGGAAATGCTTTCTGGGACAGGAAAATATACGCCAATTGAGGAGCAGATTCAATGTCCTGAAGAGTTATATATGCAATTGGTAGATCTAACTTAAAAGGCTTGGATAACTATTCCTGAAGATGCGGTACCCTTAAGGTCCTTTCTACACATTTTGCAGAGACCCCAAGAGCCATTCACTCAATCTGTGGCTAAATTACAAGAAGCCATTTGCAGGCAGGTTTCAAACAAAGAAACTGCGAACATTTTAACTTTACAATTGGCATATGCAAATGCTAATCAGGATTGTAAACAGGCTTTAAATCCTGTAAAATCAACTAATGATTTAACAACATATGTTCAAGCATGTCAGGACATTGGAACTGAATCTTTTCAGACAACTATGATGGCTCAAGTTATGGCCGGTCTTGCAAATGCTAAAGGAAGTAAAATAAAATGTTATAATTGTGGAAAAATGGACATGTCAAAAAGAATTGCAGAGCTCTTACTGGATCGAATAGGGCAAATGCTGCCACTGCAACAAGTCAAGGACAAGGTGCCTCTGGTGTGGAGGACTCAGGCCCTGTGGTGGGACTCTATCTGAAATGCCAAAAAGGGAGTCATTGGACCAAATATTGTCATTCTAAATTCCATAAGGATAGTACACCTTTGCCAAATAAACAAAGTGAGGGCCTTCCCTCAGACCAGCAAAACAATAGAGGAGGAACAACTTGTGAGTCAAAATGCCAGTCTGCTTTACCCAGTGCAAACTCACAAACAAATTCAACAGTGGCATCAAAGGTGGCTACCTGGAGAGATGTCAACTTGCTCACCAGGGGAACAACTCAAAGTGCAGGATTAGATCTGCGTTCGGCTTACAGAATCACTGTCATTGGGGTGACCAATCTATGGCCATTCCAACAGAGATCTGGGGCGCCCCATCTGAAGGAACAGTTGGTCTTATACTGGGAAAGGCTGATCTAAATTTAAAAGGAATAACTACTGTGCCTAGTGTGGTCGATGGTGATTGTAGAGATGAGATACAAGTTTTTGCATGTGCAATGCATCTTTGGGTTTTTGAAAAAGGAGATTATGTGGCACAGTTGGTTTTATTACCTATAGAAAAGCCTTCTTTTATTAAGTATAGTTAGCTCGAGAGGGAACAAGACTCTCAGAGCAAGACTACAAAAAGAAAAATTTATTTTACACAGGAAGTGACTAACAATAAACCTATGTGTTTTATAAAAATTAATGAAAAATGCTTTGAAGGTCTAATAGACACTGGTGCAGATGTGTCTGTAATTGCATCAGAACAATGGCCTGCCACATGGTGGACACAAAGGGCTCCTACTTCTCTTGTCAGATTACGAAGTCCTCAACATGTGCTGCAAAGTGCCTCACCTCTAACTTATGAAGGGCCAGACCAACAAAAAGATTTCTTTTTACCATACGTGGCACCTATTTCAATCAATTTATGCAGAAGAGATTTGTTACAAAATTGGAAATTAGTGCTGACTAGTAATTCTGATTTTAAAACTAATCAAATGAGTTCTAACTTGGAAACTAAACAAATAAATTCAAACCCTAAAATTGAACAAATGATGATTAAAATAGGATTTCAGAAAGACAAAGGACTAGGAAAAAACTTACAAGGAATCAAAAAGCCTGTTCAAATTGCACATAAAAATAACAGGCAAGGTATTGGATATCAAAAGGTTTTTTTGACAAGGGCCATTAATGCTTCTCCCCCCCACAGTTCCTAGAGACTGGCCGCTTATTGTAATTGATTTAATGGATTGCTTTTTTAACATTCCTCTTTTTCCTACAGATAGACCATGTTTTGCCTTTTCTGTGCTTACTTTAAACTTTAAAGAAACAATATAACTAATAATGTGGGGAAGAGGTTATGCTTGTGTCTTAACAGGTAAAAGATCCACAAGAAATACACATCCTTGGTGGGAGATGAGACCAATGCTGGAGACAACCTTGTGTGATGGCTCAGCCAAACTGGGTCCCCAGAGACCTGCCAACCAACCAGAAAATCAACCTCCAGCCCCCCCAAGAGACAAACACAGAGGACAAGTGATCCAGTGGAATGACATCCAAGCAACGATTCATGAGGCTAGAAATATAGTCACCAAAAAGGGAATTGCACCAACCCCTAAAAATCTTTTGGTTGCATTAATGGCTCTGCTGGCAGTATCTGTATGTATAACACCTGTCTCAGGAGTCAAGTATTGGACTTATGTCCTCAATCCACCATTACTTAGACCCATTACTTGGGCAGATTCTCTACCTGAGATTTATCATGAGCCAGACATGACTGGTCCTAAGTTAGATGTCATTCCAGGTCCAGTCATGCCCATTGATATGCCAGACAAGGTGACTATAAATTATACTTCACATTTTACCTTTCCACCATCATGTGTAGAAGATGTTAAAGTTCAATCAAAACATTGTCATATTACCCACCCTCAAATATGGATAGGATATGCTTTAGAACAATTGGTTATTATTACCCTGAGACCTACACCTACCTCAGGAAATGTAACAGATTTATGGAAGCCAAAATACCTATCTGCTCTGTAACTAATCATTTACAGTTACGTGAAGAGGCTGTTTGGCCTTGGGCTGCTTGTTGGGCCAAGGCAGGAATTAAAGGAAAAATAGGACAATATGAATTTATTGATTGGAGTCCATGGGGAGAATTTGTTGGTAGGATAAAAAGTACAGACCCATGGCAGATCCTAAATTGGACATATTCAGACAATGTTACTAAACAATCACTACCTGTACAATTTGCAAATTGGACTGGCTAAGGGCTTAGTACCCCTATGCCTGACTTAATCTATGGGGCACAAGTAGGACTAATACAACAGTCTTTCTGGAAATTGGCTCTACCCTTTATAAAAGGAAACATATGGGCTGGTGGTAGTCTCAAATCATGTAACAAAGAAATTCTTATGTTAAAACATTCCAAGACTGTCCAACCTTATATTTGCATTTACAATCCTTATGTATTTTTATATGGCACTGTATCTTGGAATGCTAATTCTCTTAACGGCTCAAACTGTACCTTGAGCCTTGTATAAGACCACGTGCTGTTTATGGACAACGATTATTAATAATGGGTCACATGCCAGGAGTTTGGATCCCTGTTAATCTTACTGAAACGTGGTCATACTCTCTGGCATCACTAGTGAGATGTCTGACCCACAGGACAAAAAAGAATGCTTAGTTTAATTATTACAGAAATTGTTTCTCTGGTTCTCCTAATTTCTAGTGTAGTGTTTTTTTCAATGTCCATCACACATTCTGTGCAAACAGCTCACTTCATAGATAATTGGACAAAAACTGCTGATGAAGCATGGAAAATACAACATAACATAGATGCCAAATTACAGATACAGCTTAGCATGCTGGAAACTTCTGTGTTATGGATGAGAGATCAAATAGAGAGTTTATAACTGTTACAAGGATTAAAGTGCCATTACAAGACCACTCATTTCTGAATAACTCCCTTGCCTTATAAAAAAATCTATACATCCTTGGGAGGATATTAAAAAACATATACAAGGAGCTATCTATCAAAATGTTACTATCGATATCAATGCTCCTCAGAAGCAGGTATTGTCAATGTCTCAACAAACTCAAAAATTTGATGAACAAATTCAAAATTGGGATAAATTTTCTGATGCCTTAGATCAGTTAAATCCATACAACTATCTGAATGCATACTACTGGTTTTGTATTGTTATATTTGGAGTAATTTGTGTGTGTCTTCTTATTTTATTCATTGTCGAAGAGGAGCCAAGATGGGCTGACTTGTAGACAGTGCTCAACCATGACTTACCCTGATCCAGCTTTTGTTGCAAAAACAACAAAAAGGAGGAGATGTTGGAGACCACTACAAAGCAGTACTGAGTGGGATTTAAAATTAACAAATTGGCTTTCTGTTTATCTGTGAGCCTGTCCAAGACCTAGGCCCCTTGCCTGGCAATGGGAGCAGAATCATAGTAAGTGAACCTCTATGAATCACTGGTCCTGACAGAGGTCTGTAGTGACCTATGATATCAGAGATACCTCAAAAGACAAGATAAGGTCACCACCGAAGATGCCTGGCTCAGACTCAAGTAAATAGAGACTGCAGCTGCAGTCCTATTCCCACCATAAATGTCATCATGGAGATAAGACAGTTCTCCTTAATTGGCACAATTTACTACTTGGAGAAGTCTTTGAAGTGACTCCCAAGGTCCTGCTCATTCCCCGTGCTTTCCTCATTATCCCTTCTCTTTGTCTGCTTGAAAATAAATACAGGCAATGGAGAGAGACTCTTTGTCTTAGCCCTCATGATAGCTGCAGAGTCAAGAACTCTGCAGGGGCTTTGATCCTTCTGGAGCCCTAAAATCATACCACTTGTCTCAATTATTTAAGCCTTCACTGTACACTCGTTCAGGATACTGGGGGGCTAGACCGGGTCCCGGATACATGGTAGCTACTAAGTTGATGTGAGCAGTTAGAAAACTAATTTGTGCAAGCTAGTTAATTGGTGAAAGCATTATTGGTAACTTGAAAAATAGTTCATATCCCTAAAAAAGACTAACTCTGTGAGAATTGTTTGGAAGGAAATGGAACAATAGCATTTGTTGGCATTTGTTTTCTGCATTTACAAGAGTAATTAACAAGAAAGATAGGGTTAGGCAGAGGGAAAAATTGACAGTTTTCAGGCAGAAATGTGAGAGAAAAAGTACATTTCTCTTTCCCTGGCCACATCTTTCTTGGCAGTTCTTGTAAGATGGAATTGCAGACACCTTTCTAGAGCTTTTGAAATGTTGGCAGGAGTTTCACTGAGTTCCATTTCCCCTCCTCTGCCTTAGGGAACATGAAAGCAGTTACTGAGATGAAATTTTCATCATGCTGTCTCTTTGTATGATCAAAAATATCCCCAGTCGTCTGGGAAACTGTAGTGGGTAGGTTATGTGATTGAGAAAGAACTTTAAGTGCTATCAAGCCACTGAGATATTGCTGTTGTTCGTGGCCATAATCTCGATTATGCTGAATTATTTTTGAGACCCATAAAAATCAAATGATTGTCCTGTCCATGGAAAGCAAAATGGACAGATGGATGAAGGGACAAAAATGAAATGAAACTGAGTGTTACACCTCTACCTCTTTTTCTATTCTGCACACACATTTGTACTAATGTTCCAGCTTCTCTTACATGTAAGAATGATCATTTAACATAACCTTAAATACTGGAATGAAAATAAAAATAATGCATGTTAATTTCACTATGGTCTATTATTCTCCAAAATTTTCATCATATGACTTTCTTTCTTGTTCCCCAGAACTATGTATAGCAGCAAGGTAACTTTTATGTTTTTATTTTTATTTTTCTTTAAGAGAAAAAAGACACATGTAAGAAAGACAAACAACAAATGACAGCAGCAAATGCACCATAGTAACATTATAGGTTTGCAAAACAAGATAATAGGAACTTGACAATGGTTGCAATATTGTGTATCATTACCTTCAACATGGTTGTATACATCAACAGATATAGACATGTAAAATTGATCTAATCCTATGAGTTCTAACCCATCTTCCTCAATAACTAATACATTCAGCAGTATAGTCATTTTAGTTATCTTACATATACATATATACAGATTTATGTCTTTTTCTTTTCCCTTCCTTCTTTCCTCTTTTCCTCTTTCCCAATTACTTTTGCTCTTTGAGCAGTTTCTTACCCTTACACAGTATTTATTGCAGATTTTGGATCATATATACTGTCTCAGTTTCTTATACTAGGGAGACAATATGATATTTACACATGTGAGTTTGACTTATCTCAAGACGGTTCATTTACTTATAAAAGTCTCAATGCACTATTTCTTGATAGCTGAGTAGTACACCATTGTATAAAAATACCGCAACTTTTTCATCCATTCCTTGATTGATGGGCTCTTGAGTTGTTTCCAAGATTTGGCTATTACAAATTGGGTTGCTGTAAACATGGGTGCACAAATATCAACATGGTATGATGCTTTCAATTCTTCTGGGAAAATGCCCAGAAGTGGGATAACTAGGTCAAATGGGATCTGTTATCCTAGCTTCTTGCAGGAATCTCCACACTGATTTCCACAGTGGTTGCACCAGTCTACACTCTCACCAACAATGGAGAAGTGTTCCTTTTTCGCCAAACCCCCTCCAGCAATTGTTACTGGTTGATTTTTTTAATCTTGGCCATTCTTTCTGGAGTGGATGGAATCTCAGTGTTGTTTAAATTTGCATTTCCTGAATAACCATTGATGTTGAACAGTTTTTCATATATTTATTTGCCATTTGTATTTCCTTCTCTGAGAAGTGTGTATTCATCTCATTGCCCACTTTTGGATTGGGTCCTTGAATTTTAGGGATCTGATTTCTCTTAATTCTTTATAAGTTTTGGATAGAAGTCCTTTGTCTGATGGACAATTGGCTAAGATATTTTCCCAGTTCGTGAGTTTTCTTTTGATTCTGTTGGAGATTTCCTTTGACATGCAAATACTTTTTAGTAAGATGAGATCCCAGTTGTTGATTCTTGGAAGTGTTCCCCATGGAATTTGATTTTTGTTCATGAACTCTCTGCCTACTCATATGTCATCAAGATTTTTACCTACTTTGTCTTCCAGCAAGTTTAGCATCTCTGTTTTAGTATTCAGATCTTTGATCCATTTTGACTTTAGTTTAGTGTTAGGTGATAGACATGAATCTAGTTTTAGTTTATGGTATATAGAAAGCCAGTTTTTCCAGCACTATTTGTAAAAGAGGCTATCTTTCTTCCAATGTACATGTTTGACCCCTTTGTCAAAGATGAGGTGGCTCAGTGTGTTTGTAGTTGTGGCTGTATCTTCTAATCTATTCCATTGATCTTCAGGTCTGTTTTGATTCCAGTACCATGCTGATTTTATCATAGTAGCTTTGTAATATAGTTTCAAGTTGGAGAATGTGATGCCTTCTGTCTTACCTTTGTTGCCCAAAATTGCCTTTGCTATTCAAGGTCTCTTCTAGTTTCAGATGAATTTCAAGAATGCTTTCTTTAGCACTGTGAGGTAGGCAAGTGGTATTTTGATTGGGATTGCATTAAATCTGTATAACAATTCTGGGAGAATGGCCATTTTCGTGATGTATATTCTTCCTATTCATGAACAGGGAATATCTTTCCATTTTCCCGAAATCCTCTTCAATTTCCTTTTTCAGAGTAATGTAAGTTTGACTGTATAGATTTTTTTTTTTTGAATGGAAAGGTTTATTTCTTGTTGTTCTCAGGGGGTTTCAGTCCATACTCAGGTGGCTCCAAGGCTGCATGTTGTGATGGGGACGCCATTCATAGTGGCCACCAAACAGCAAGGCAAGTCAGTGAGGGAGAGCAAGTGTGAGAGAGAAGACACGTGTTCCTCTCGTCCTTACACTGTATGTCGGCTTCACCCCTGGGTGGATGCAACACTCACATCACCAATCCCAGCACCAGACAACAAACCAGTCACAAATGCCAGACTCCATTCCACAATTACATGAGACTTTGGGGGGACACAGGATCAAACCCATACAGCATCTCAGAAGCTTCCAAATTAAAATTCAGTCTTTTCTTGTCAGGGCTAAAATTCACACTTAATTATGCTCAGAGCTTGAGATTTTCAATGAGGACTGTATAGATCTTTTACTTCCTTTGTTAGATTGATTCCTAAGTGTTTCATTTTTTTTTTTTGGATGTTATAGTAAAGGGTGTGATTTCCCTTATTTCCCTGTCAGTGACTTTGTTGTTTGTGTACAGGAATGCTATTGATTTTTGAGTGTTGACCTTGTATCCAGCAACATTACTGAATTTTGTTATTACAACTAGAGGTCTTTTAATGGATTTTTGGGGGTCTTCTATGTAGAGTATCAAATCATCTGCAAATAGTGATAATTTTACTTCTTCCTTTCCTATCCTTATTCCCTTTATTTCTTGTTCATGTCTAATTGTTCTTGGTAATATTTCCAGAACTATACTGAATAGGAGTGGGGATAATGGGCATCCTTGTCTTGTTCTTGATTTTAGGCTGAAAGTTTTCAGTTTTTCTCCATTTACTAAGATGTTGGCTGTTGGTTTATGATATACAGCTTTTATCAGGTTGAGGGAGAGACTATCTATTCCAATTTTCTGTAGGGTGTTTGTGAATGAGTGTTTGATTTTATTGAAAGGTTTTTATGCATCTATTGAGGTGATTGTGTGATTCTAGTCCTTGGCCCTGTTGATATGGTGTATTACATTTATTGATTTGCTTATGTTGAACCATCCCTGCATTCCTGGGATGAATTCCACTTGATCATGGTGTATAATCTTCCTAATAACTTGCTGTATTCTATTTGCCAGTATTTAATTGAGGATTTTTGCATCTATGTTCATTAGGGAGATTGGCCTGTAAATTTCTTTTTTGTTTGGGTCTTTCTCTGGTTTTATTATTAGGGTAATACTTGTTTCCAGGAATGAGTTAGGGAGACTTGCTTCCCTTTCAATTTCACTGAAGAGTTTGAGGAGTGTTGGCATTAAGTCTTCCCTAAATTTCTTGTAGAATTCAGCAGTGAATCCATCAGGATCTGGACTTTTCTTTGTTGGTCATGTTCCAATTACATTTTCAATTTCATTATCTGAAATTGGGTTATTCAGTAGTTTTACATCATCTTGATTCAGCTTTGGTAATTCATAGGTTTCTAGGAACCTGTCCATTTCTTCTGTGTCATTGAATCTATGTGAGTAAAGTTTTTCAAAGTAGGTGTTGGTGATCTTCTATATTTCCACAGGGTCTGTAGTGATTTCACCCTTTACATTTCTTATAGCATGGATTTGAGTTTTTTCTTTTCTCTTTTTGATAAGATTGGCTAGGGGAAAAAAAAGATTGGCTAGGGGTTTATCAATTTTATTTACTCTTTCAAAGAATGAACTCTTCAATTCATTAATTCTTTGTACTGTTTCCTTAGTTTCAATTGCATTAATTTCTGCTCTGATCTTTATAATTTCCTCCCTTCTTTGGGCTTTGAACTTGATTTGTTCTTCTTTTTCTAGAAGTTTGAGGTGTATTTTTATGTTATTTATGTGTTCTTTCCATTTGTTTTTTATTTGGGAGTTTAGTGGTATAAATTTCCCTTGGAGACTGCTTTTATTGTATCCCAAAGTTTCCAGGAATCTGTATTTGCAATTTCATTCAATCGTAGATATTGTTTAATTTCTTCTTTAATTTCTTCTGTGACCCATTGATTGTTTAGGAGAGTATTATTTAATTTTATGTGTTTATGGGATTCTTGTGGGTTTTTTTGTCATTCATTTCCAAGTATATTGTGCAATGTTCAGATAATATGTATGAAATTATTTCAGCACCTTTGCATTTACTTGAGCATGTTCTGTGCACCAGTATATGATCTATTTTAGAGTGTGACCCATATTCAGCTGAGAAAAATGTGTATTCTGAAGCTGATAGGTGGAGCACTTGTTATCCATCTACTAGGTCCATTTGTTCACAAGTTTGATTCAGTTCCATTATTTCTTTGCTGATTTTTTGTTTGGTTGATCTGTCTCTCTGTGACAGTTTGGTGTTAAGGTCCCCCCATTATAAATGTATTATTGTTTGGTTTTTTATGTCCCCGGGTGTGGTGGCACACACCTTTAATCCCAGCACTCGGAGGGCTGAGGTAGGTGGAGCATTGTGAGTTCGAGGCCAGCTTGGGCTACAACACGAGCACAAGGCCAGCCTGAGCTACACAGTGTGACCCTGCTTCAAAAAACCAGGACCAGGAGTTTGGCACAGTGGCTTATGTGCCTATCAGGCAGGTGAGAAATTGTGAGTTTAATCCCTGGTGCTGCAAAAAAAAAAAAAAAAAAGAATTGTCTTACATAGTTGAGTGCTCCCGTATTTGGTGCATATATATTTATGATTGCAATCTCTTCCTGTTGAAGTTTTCCCCTAACAAGTATGTAGTGACCTTCTTTATCTCTTTTGATCACTCTTGGTTTGAAGTTCACATTGTCTGCAAACATAATAGCCACCTGTCTTAGTTACTTTTCACTCATTGCCAAGACAAAATACCTGATGCCCAAAATTAGGGAAGGAAAGGCTTATTTCTTACAGTTTCTTGGGAGTTTGTCCATACTCAGTTGGCTCCAATGCAGCATGGTGTGGCAGGGTTGCTATTCATGGCAGTTACCAAACAGCAAGCCACACTGGTGAGTGAGAGAGGGCAGAAGCACAGAAGCATGCAAGAGGAAGACTTGCTTCCTTTACACTGTATCTCAGCTTCATCCCTGGGCAGGTGTAGCACTCACATCACCAATCTCAGCTCTAGACAACAAACTGAATACAAGTGCCAGACTCAGTCCCATCAAAAGTATATGAGGCATTGGGGGTACATAATATCACCCAATACATTCCACCCCTGAAACCCCAAGGACTCATGTACATTCTTAATGTAAAAAACATTTAGTCCCTCTCCAAGAGTTACCAAGGTCCTAACAGTTTCAGCCCTGTTGAAAAGTTCAAGTCCCAAGTCTCCTCCAAGGTCTATGGCAAACTCTTAACTGTAACCACCTGTACAAATGAAAATGAGGTTAGGCATTTCCAACATATAAAGGCACAAGATAAAAATTACAATTCCAAAAGTTACAAATAGGGGAATACAAAGCATTATAACCAAAGCAAGTACAAAATCCAACAGGGCAAACATTAAGTCCTGGAGTTCTCCGCTCAGCATCTGAAGCAACCTGGGTGCAAGCTGCAAAAAGCCTGAGAGATTTCATGCCCCTGGCACTTTCAGGGGTCTTAACTTTCACAGCTTTCCTTGGATGATCCATGTTCCTTGGCTTCACCCTTACATCTTTACACAATGCTCTCTGCAGGCGAGGTGGACCTACATCAGCCTTTTCTTGTACTTAAAGTCAGTGCCACATGGATGCGGCCAAGGTCCACTGCAGGCTGGAGCAGTAACCAGACTTTCATCTCTGTTGGCTATAGGGGTCGACTGCCTGGATCACTGAGCTCTCTGAACCTGATTGTGAGGAACAGCTTTTCTATGCTGCTGACATTCTGGAATCTAGTGTGGTACTGGAACTGTTTTGGGACCTGGTTCAGCCACAACCCTTTTAAAACCTCTTGTGGCCTCTGTCACCTCTCTGGGACATGGCACTCTGCTGTTTTTTTCCTCCGAGCAAACTCTTTCACTTTCGAAGGCCTGAAGCTGCAAAGGGTGGAGGCCCACTACTTTCCAGGATGCCCTCAGGCCATCTTTTTTTATTCCTTTTTTCCTCCTCAGCAATCAAGGTCTCAACTCCTTCTTTACAGTCCACAGCTTCCTGGCCAAACTTACGTTTTAAATCACCATGCTGTGTTCTTTGCTCTTGATTTCCAACATAGATCTGGCCACCCAACATGAGCCAGGCCACCATTTCAACATTTGGCTGCCTTGTAACTTCTTTTTTTTTTTTTTTTTTTAACTAATCAGTCCTTTGCCCTTAATCTCAGTCTTAGGCAAAGTCTCTGGGCATGGGCAGAATGCATAGAAACTTTCTGCCAAGCAGTAAAACACATCATGTTAAGTCCAACAACCAACACAGTCCTTCCTCCCAGCAGAACCCTCCTGAGCCTAGTCTTTACTGGCAGGTTTTCTACCAACTTTCTGGGCCCCTGGGCTCTGACCAGAATTTCCCATACAGAGCAACCTAAGTCTTTCTAGCTGTATGCCTGTAGGTGACATCTCCGAACATTTCCAAACTCTTCCAGTAAGCCATTTCCAAAGGCTCTGGAACCACATGGTCAGGAATAGTCACAACAATGACCCCACTCCTCTGGTACCAAATTCTGTTTTAGTTACTTTTCACTCATTGCCAAGACAAAATACCTGACACCCAAAATTAGGAAAGGAAAGGTTTATTTCTTACAGTTTCTCAGGAGTTTCAGTCCATATTCAGTTGGCTCCAAGGCAGCATGGCATGGCGGTGCTGCCATTCATGGCAGCCACCAAACAGCAAGGCGCACTAGCATGTGAGAGATGGCAGAAGTGTGGAAGTGAGCAAAAGGAAGACCCTCCTACTTTACACTGTATCTCAGTTCTACCCTTGAGTGGGTGTAGCACTCACATCACCAATCTCAGCTCCAGACAACAAACTGAACACAAGTGCCAGACTCAGCTCCATCAAAAGTATATGAGGACTTGGAGATACATGGTATCACCCAATACACTATCCCTGCTTTTTTCTGGGTTCCTGTTGCATGGAGTATTGTTTTCCAGCCTTTGATTTTTAGTCTGTGAATTTCCTTTTGAGTTAAATGTGCTTCTTGTACACAGCATATTATTGGATTTTGTTTCTTAACCCACTCTGCCAGTCTGTTTCTTTTTTTTTTATTATTGGTGAGTTGAGACCATTTACATTGACTGATATAACTGATACGCACTGACTCATCCCTGTCATGATATCTTTCTGTTGGTGGTTTTCTACATTTTCTGTTTAGTTGTTTGCCCTTTTGTTGTTGTTCTTAAGATTATAGCTATCTTTGTCTCTTTCTAGTGTCTTTTAGTACTCTTTGTAATGTTGGTTTGCTGGCCATAAATTTCTTCAGTTGTTCTTTGTCATGGAAGTATCTTATTTCTCCATCAAATGTTAAAGATAGTTTTGCAGGGTACATCAATCTGGGTTGAAAGTTGTTTTCTTTCAGGATTTGAAATACTTCACTCCAGGCTCTTCTTGACTTAAAGTTTGTGTTGAGAAGTCTGCCATGATTCTGACAGGCTTTCCTTCATAGGTGATCTGTTTCTTTTCTCTGACAGCTTTTAGTATTTTCCTCTTGTGCTGTATTTCTGATACTCTAATTATTATATGTCTGAGTGAAGATTTATTTTGGTTATGATTAATTGGGGTTCTATATGCCTCACTTACCTGTATATCAGAGTCTCTTCCCAAGCTTGGAAAATTTTCTGCTATTATATCTGCAAATAGTCTTCACGGGTTATTAGTATTGACCGCTGCTTTTTCATTGATGCCTGTTAATCTTATGTTATTTCTTTTGGCATCATCTTTCAGCTGTTGAATTGCTGTTTCTTGATTCCTTATTATTTTCAAGAGATCTTCTCTTTCATGATCATAAGATCCCATGCTGTCTTCAAGGTCTGAGATTCTATGTTCAGCTTCATTCAAGTGGTTTTGCCAACTTTCCATGTAATTTTTCATTTCCTGAATCTGTTTCATGCATTCTATTTGTGTTTTATTGTGTTCATTCAAAGTTTTCATCATTTTCTTATGTTCTTCTATTTTTTTATCTTGATCTTCTTTAGATACACACATTTCTTTCGTAATGATTGTCATTTCATTTTATAGTTGAGAGATTATTTCTGATTTGAGTTTCTCTATAGCTTCATGGAGTTGTTACTTTACTTCACTTGCTATCATTTCAGAAAGTTCAGTTGTGTGACTCCCAGGGTCTTCCATTTCACTGCCTCTTGGGTTTGTTCTCAGTGGGCTGGGGGACTGAGATTGCCTCTTGCTCTTTCATTTTGTCATTTTCTTCTGGTACCTGTGTGGATGGGCAGGCAGTCTCCTGATGGATTGTATTGGAACACTGTGCTGGGTAGAGCTTCAATCCTCCAATATCCCCATGGCTAGCCATGGCACACCCCAAGATTAGGGTCCCGGACCCTTGTGTTTTGTGGTCTGTGAGACTGGCCATGTGTTTCCCTGATGTACTTGGTTGGGTTGCTCTGGAATGTTGGGCTAGACAAATTGGTATTCTCCCTGTAGCTAGCAGGGTCACACCTCTGGAGCTTGTTGTCAGGGCCTAGGACCTGGCTGTGTAGCATTCAGAACCCCCACAACCCAGGTGGCTAGCACAGATGCAGCCCAGGGGTGTGTCACTGGACCTTCAACCTGGCTGGAGTTCAAAATCTCCAGGACCCAGGCAGCTAGATGGAGCACACCCAGGAGTGTGGCACCACCAGGACCTTGAATCTGGCTGCAAGGAGTTCAGAGCCTCTGGAATGCAGGACAAGCTTGGGTGAGTCCCAGGCATATAGTGCTGAGGATTTTCTCCTAGTTGGGCAGGGTTCGCAACCTCTAGGATCTGCTGTTAGGCTGCACCCCTGAACAATGGAGCTTGCACCTTGTGCTCTAATGGGCAGAGCTCAGTTTCTCTAAGGCCCTGCAGCTATGCTGGCTACTCCCTGATGAACAGCTCTGGGGCTCTGGGCAGGGGTAGGCTCAGTAACTCTGTGTCCTGCAAGGCTTGCTGGATGTTCCCCTGATGGATTGTGCTGAGATGTTGGGCTTAGCACAGATAACTTTTATTTTTATTTATTTATTTAGTTAGTTAGTTATTGTTCGGTGGCACTTGAGATCAAATTCACAACGTCGTGACTGCCAGAAAGGTGCTTAAGCCACTGAACCAAAGTCTCGGCACAGATAACTTTTAAACCATATGCTCAAGATAGATGACTCAAAGGTGGCTTAAATCCAGGTCTGTTAAGCATATATTGAATAAGAGTCTCTTGTCCATTACAAAGTTCTGTTTTAGATTTTAGAGAGGGTTAGTGGATTTTGGAGAAATTCTATTTTCAACAGAAAGCATTATTACTTGCTGTTCATTTTTATATCACGTACAGATCAAAAAGACTAAGTAAGAATAGGAAGAAGAAAGTAAAACATAATTGACATCATGCATATAAAGATTATATATAGATGGAGAATTAAATAAATAAACTATTGACATATTAATATAGCTAGTATTTTTGAAGAGAGGCAATCTTTGTTCTTAATCTAGAATGGAAATGTAAAGAGGACACTTAACAGTACTTGGTACTCTTTTCTAAAAGCATATAATGAAGAAAAATACAATTATTTATAAAATATAGCAGGTGAGGCTTTTAAACAAGGGAAAATGCATATTAATTCTTTGCTTATCTAATCTACTGGGATATTATTAGCATGAAGTGAGCCTTTAAGTGAATAACATCGTGAGGGTGTATAAGTACATAAGGTCACACAATTAATAAATTTTGTAATGTAAACTCAATTCTACTGATTGACAGCATATATGATTTTTCCTCCTATAATATAAGAACCAACAGGAACACCTATCAACACAAATAGTGGCTTTCAACTCAAAATCTTTGGCATCATTTAGTAAATTGTAGAAGCTGAAATTTAAACAGTTACAATCTAAAGTTTGAAAATGCAATAGTATTAGGTGTTATGTGATGCTGGAATCATTTATTTGTATGGTTGCATATTTAATTTATGAGGATTTTCATATTATGTTCTGGCAGATATTTTAAAGTTATTGTTTAAAGAAACCTTTTCAGTTTGTTGTAAGTAGCATTGAACTGTAAAACTGTAAAACACTATTATTGGAATAAATATGTGCTATCATTTTAAATTTGCCTATTGTTTATTATCATACATGATAGCAACATTTTCTCAATGCAGTTGAACTACAAAGAAAATATATGACTGATTATTCATAATAAATATCATTAAGTCTAGATATTTATGGTATGATCCATGAAATGTGACAGAGTATCAGTACATTAGGAAAATTCCACCTTGTGTGTGGTTGGGGAAAAAACACTTAGATATAGATACCTAAACAAGTCAAAGTGGTATATAACAATATCTAATGGCAATTTTTTATGTTAATATGAAGAAAAATAGTCACATAATATAACAGCAAAAGTTGTTAATGCCTAATGCAATTCATTTTAATAAAAAGATACATTGCTACCTTGTCTCGTCACTGAATAAAATTATGTTGGACTATGACACACATCAACAGTAAGAACAAAGCCTTAAGTAAATAGCATTATTGTTCAGCAATCAATTACCAGTTATTAATTTTAACACATTTAATACTTCTATAAAAGATTGAGTAATATATATGGGGCTCCTTAACATCATATTCTCATACTTTGCCCCTTATTTTAACTCATAACCATACAGCATAAAGCTAGAAACTTCTCCTCAACCAAAGTTTAAATAATGATGCATGTGTCTATGAAGAAGTAAAGTACTAGAGTACTTACAAGAAATAGATGACACAGATATGCACAAAGAAGGCTTTCTTTTGTTTTAAATCTCAAAGAAAAGACCACAATCTTATAGAAGTATGTTCTAAATTTGAAGTATGTTGACCTAAAGATTTAAGTATGGATTAAGTTTTAAAGAAAGAGCTTATAGAATGACAACAAATTGTAAAATCAAACTCAGTTTTACTTTTACACACAGGCTCTTCAGGTACATACAGGAGAAAGTCAGTAATTAAATCTCAAAGCAGCCAATATAAACAGAACATTTCCTATCTTATTTACTTTGAGGTAATTCCTAGAGAGTAATAGAAATTGCGTTGTAAATCTGAGATGTGAATAACACAAAAAGATCATTACGAGTACAGAGAAATAAAAAATGAGCACAAGAGAGACTGAAACATTGAAAAATATACACAGACATAACTGTTATTTCAAAGTATGTTTGCGTCTTAAAGTTGTAACTTGAATTCTTGTATAAGTTTATTGATTGCATGTTGGGGACCACAAATTCACAATGACTAATTTTGCGTATTTCTCTATGAGATAAAAGGGAGGTTTGGGATTATTGGTACCACTGATCTGAGATTCTAAGAGTAAAATCACCTACACTCTCTTGAGTCATTCCAGGATTATACTGCAGGGCAAGATACTTCTTAGCATAAGATCATCTATGCCTTCTTGAGTCATCTCAGGATTATACACCAAGACAAGACCCTTGTTAGCATATGATCATTTACACCCTTTTGAGTCTGAGTTTTCTGCTGAATTGTAATTCCTTGCTAGTCCACCTATCACTGTATACATCTAATAAATAGTGGCTGCTGGGGGAGTAGAAGAGGACCCATCCAGAGATATTGACTTCCCAGTCATTAATACGCTACTGTACTTGTCTCTGTCTTTTATTTTTCTTGCCGTACTCTTAAGACACAATACAGACTCTTGGCCAGTCTCCTGATAATTGAAGTTTCTAAGATTTCCTTTTGGGACCAATACTGTATTTGGACAATAAAAAATGTGGCATAACAATTGATGTTTAAGCCGGGCATGGTGGCGCACGCCTTTAATCCCAGCACTCGGGAAGCTGAGGTAGGAGAAGCATTGTGAGTTCAAGGCTGGCTTGGGCTACAACATGAGCACTAGGCCGACCTGAGCTACATAGTGCGACCCTGCTTCAAAAAACTAGGGCCAGGAGTTTGGCTCAGTAGCTTAAGCGCCTGTCTGGCAGGTGTGAGGCTGTGAATTCGATCCCCGGTGCCGCAAAAAAAAAAAAAAAAAAAATTGATGTTTAAATAACATGAAATTAACATGACAAATATTGAACATATACATATGTAATATTAAAAGTTAGTCAGGTCAAAGTTTTATCTGTCTAAGTATTTTCAATGGTACAAGCCCTAGAATTAATTTTAAATTGCTCTCTAAAAATACTTCTTTTATGAGAATCACAAATCTGACTATGTCATTTTTAAAAACTCTAATAATACTAGTTAGAAGAGATGAATGATACTATTTTTAAAAATTATTGGAATGTGTTGGGAAGCTGATAAGGCACCTTAATGCAATAGGACCAAGACAAGAAAAGAAAGACTGAAATACAGCCACATTCCCCCAAACAAATACAGAGTAGGCAAGGATTCAGAATGGTGTCCTGCTATTTTGAAAATCTGAATTATAGACTATTTTCTCAAAAAAATTGACTCTGAGACGGACACACAAGTAGAATATTATAAATCAACATATTTGGAAAGGCAAGGCAGTAAGAATCAGTGAGAAAAGTTGAATATACTGTAATGTACTTCCACCCAAGGCCTCAAGCAATCGCCTGAGGACCACTAAACTGAGACAGTGTATTAGCTTCCTGAATTTGGATGGAATTCCGGGCCTACTTTAGGGTGATCAGTCAAGATACCTGACCCAAATATAGTCAATAGAAACTAACTGCTTTACCACTGCCCTCTGGGATATCATACTGTTCACAGTACATAGTCTGCCTGCTTAGAGGCAAACTTTATGTTGAATTTTAGAGCAACTGTTTCGAATTCTATTGGTATTTCTTCCTAAAGTAATATTAAAAGAAGAATTGTGTTGGAAGAACTTTGGATCCTGGCAATATACTAGTCTTGACGGCAAAATTGATACTCTTCCTCTCCTATTACTTTCCATTTTGGATACAGATTTTTATATTCAGCTGCCACCAAAACAGAAAAAAATGGCAAAAAATTTTCAAAAAGTGACAAAAAATTTATGGTCAAATAGTCAAGACATTTTAGAAATACCAAGTCATATTATAATTGTGTTCCTTATAGTAAAACATCCAAGAAAAAAGTTTGTAAAAGTAAATAGAAAGAAAGCAGAACAATTTGACAAACCTAAGGTTCACAAAAGCAATTTGAAGAAAAGGATAGAGTATTTTTGACAAACTAACAATAATAAAACTTGGATTATTATCAGAAAAAGGTAGCATAGATTATTTTAAGAAAAGTGCTAAATTACTTGACAAATTAGACTTTTCCCCCAACTAAAATACTCGAGCAGGTTAACTTAAAAAGATATACTTAGAAAATCAAAATCTGACACTTATGATGCCATCAGTGTGTTTGTTCCTGTTACTAAAAAAACTAAAAATCTAAGATAGTCAAGTTATAAAGAAGAAATGTTTATTACGACTGATGATTTCAGAGATCTCAGTCTGGACCCTGTTGCTTTTGAGTAGGGCAGTATATTATAGTGGCAGTTGATGGCATGGTAAGCTGCTCACTTCATTACCATGGGAAGAAATTAGGGAAATATTGATGAAACTGTAACCTAAAAAATGCCAAAATTTCAAAATTTCTCTGTATCTGGAAATATATGTCAACTTCAATCTCTGAAGATTACATTAAGTTTTTGAAAGATTTAAAACATCATTTGCTTTCCTCCAAAGTTATTCAAAAATTTTATCATATTCAATTGTATAGATATTCTTGTTTCCAAGTCTTCAACCTTTTCAGTCTCTCCATGTATCCAAAATTTCTTAAGCAAAATGACAATATTTTAGACATTTACATTAGAATACTCAATGTTTTATTTCCTTTGATAACTCTTAGATCAGTTTTAGTCACTAATAAGAGCAAGTAATCTCTGCTAACATAAGCATTTGCACATATAAGATAAGCATTTGAGGACTATCATGGACCTAAACAATATGCACTTTGTAAAGCTATCCTACTCAGCACCATCTACACCCATTAGACACAGTAATGATAAATTTAAGTAAGTCTTTCTTCTATGTAGACTGACATTTGATGCTCTCAGCCTGCTCAGGGGCCCCAAAAGAGATTTCCATGGGTGAGGTTTATAAGTTAAAAAATGCACGTGTACAAAACATCATCAACGACAGAAGGCAACATGGAGCAGAGCAGAACACAAGAGACAGCCGTGTCTTTTTTATAATTTTTATACAGGTTGCTATTACCTGTTCACATTCTTTCATGTTGGCCTCATTGATGCATACATAGTTATCCACTGCTAAGTCATGGTTAAATAACTATGACCCATTGTGGGCCTGGGCTGACAATGGGGTCATGTCCTCAAGGCTATCTGGAAGTGTCCTTACGTGCCCCAAGCTTTTACTCAGCCTGAACAGTTCCCCACAGATGTCAACCACCTATAACATAAACAGTGGCTTTATAAATCTTGATTTTTGACAGTTTATAATATCTTAGTCTTCTTTGACTTTACTCACTAAAATATTTAGATATTTATTTTGTCACACATACATCATCAGATATACATATGGGACCAGTGATACAACTCAGCAGCATTAGTGCCTGCCTGACAAGCACAAGGTCCTGAGTTCAATTGCCAGTACCAAAACACAAAAAAAATCCTGAGTCATACATATGGTATAATGTAATTATAATGTGGATGATATGCGTGTTTCTTTTTCCCTCACTAACACCTTAGAGTCTGGTATATTTTATTGTAGTGAAAATTAAATATTCACATATTATTCCCAATGAAACGATTTATATATATATATATATATATATATATATATATAGCAAGAGAGAGAGAGAGAGAGAGAGAGAGAGAGAGAGAGAGAGAAAGAGAGAGAGAGAGAGAGAGAGAGAGAGAGAGAGAGTTTATATCTGGAAGTCCCCCTAAAGCCACAGGCACTCAGAGTTGGGACATTTGGGAGATGATTGGAACAAGGGAGTGTGATATTCCCCAGCGGATTAGTACACTGACAAGTTTATAGATAAATGTGACATTGGGAGGTTAGGGCTGTTGTGAGGAGTGTCACTAGGGGTGTGTCCTGGAAGCATATTACTTTCCTTTCTTCATCTCTTTCTGCTTTTTGACTGCCACACCCTAAGCAACCCCCTCTGCCATGCCTCCCTGCATTGGAGCCACCTATACCAAAACCTCTACAAACTAAGCCAAAACAAACCTTGCCTCCATTAAACTGTGGGTGTCAGGTACTGTGTCTCAGTGCTGAGAAAGTAACTGAGACATGGATACGCCGTTGTTGTAGTTCGTGGTTTGCAAGGGAATAGACTGAATTCAGGACACATAAATTTATAGAAATATCTTATAATATTTATCCCAAAAGTCAAATGCAAAAGAGTGCAAGAAATCTGTCCTCATGCGAGAGACCTGAAGAGTCCAGTCCACGGCCTGGATCCTATGATGATGTTGCACATGAGTCCAGCAGAAGGCATAGAGTCCACAGCAGTGTCTCACGCAAGTTCATATCAAGGTTCTATACTAGGGAGACCCAAAGGCCGGTTGTGTAAAATAGAAAGTCTGGACCAGCAAGGTGAAGGATCTGTGCCAGAAAGCTGAGTGATCTGCACTGGAGCCAGGAAGCTAAGTTCAGGGCAAAGACTAAAGCTGTCTTACAGAGAACACCAGCCATCTCCCAGGACAGTGAATAGCTGAGTTCATACCAGGAAGACCAGAAAGAAGAAAGCTTCTCTTGGTAAATCAGCAGCACACAATCTTCTCCATCCATTCTCCTTTTACGGAATTGGCAACAATCTTCAGGTGGATCTTCCATGTCCAGAACCACACTGACTCAGTTCTGCTGAGCATTCCCACTTAAACTGACCATTAATTAATCCACCACAACCTTAATTTTTGTTTTTTTTTTCTTTGTGGCACCAGGGATTGAACTCACAACTTCGCAACTGCCAGACAGGCGCTTAAGCCGCTGAGCCAAACTCCCTGCCCTGGTTTTTTGAGGCAGGGTCGCACTATGTAGCTCAGGCCGGCCTTGCGCTCCCGTTGTAGCCCAAGCCAGCCTCGAACTCACAATGCTCCGCCTACCTCAGCCTCCCGAGTGCTGGGATTAAAGGCGTGCGCCACCACACTCGGCAAGGAATTTTTTTAAAAAAATTAAATTTTACGTAAAAAAACGTATATGTATGTTGTAGTCAGGGGTTACAGGGAGAACAACTACATACAGGACACAGGATTTGTAATACTGTTTTTATAATAATCACCCAAAGTTAAACACAAGATGGTGCAGGAGAATCTGTCCACAACACAAAGACCCAGGATAGCCGAGGGCCTGGATCCCACAGCAATATCATGCAAGGGTCCCACTAGAGACCCAAATGCATGACAATGCCTCCCACAGTACCAACTGGGAATCTAAGAGCCCCCAATAAGGGCTCACGCCAGTTTATTTACGGTTCTGTGCTGGGAAGGCCACAGGTCAGTGGTGGAACCAGAAAGTTTATGCCAGCAGGGTGAAGGAGCTGTGCAGTGGGTTGAGGGTTCCACGTAGGAGCCGAGAAGTCACGCTCAAAAGAAGAAGCGGGGCTGCCCTGAAGAGTACCACAGCCATCCCCAACGGCGACGAGGTCCCGCGCTCCTCCGACGATGGAGAACAGTTGGGCACAGGTCAGGAAGCCCAGCGTGACAAGCTTCTCCAGCACACAGCCTCCCCTCCGGAGCCAGGAAGCGATGCACAATGTGA